>CAVLJG010000004.1:89210281-89235877 GCA_963669975.1 Acanthoscelides obtectus
TCCTTAATCCACATTTGCTTTTATTTGCGGCGAAAGAAGATGTCGGAAACATGGATACCATTGTACGATCTACGAGTTGTCGCTAGGTGTACCTGCTGGATTTATCCTGTACTAATTATCTGACAGACAAAAAATGAATGATTGGGTCTTGTTTCCAAATGGGCCCACACTACTTCACTAGCTTTGGAAAAGTCAATGTGTCAAGGTAGGTACTGTTTCGTTACTAGTTCTAGGACATGATGCGTAATATGTACGAGTATGTACGTAGGGTCATATCGGGAACAGTGGATCAATTTTTTTTTGGAAGGCTATAGCATGAAAAATGTAAATCAATATGACATTTTCAGAATAGGTATAGGTAGCGTCTTTATTAAAGTTTCTTTTGCCCTAGATGTATTTGTTACAGCTGTTCCCAAAAATGCATTAGATTATTTTTTTAAGCTTGTTATTGAGTCACTGTGTACTACTACCTGTTTACAGTAACTCACACCGAACAGTTCAAAAGATAACCAAATCAATAATAAAATACAGTTTTGAATAAAGACACATTTACAACAAAAAACCTAAATCCAGGTTAGAACATTCTAGTGGAAATATGTTAGCGGATACTTAGAGAAAAATCATAAGGGAACTTTAAAGAAGGCCTTGGAGATGAGCCTGGTATTGATGGTTCGAGAAAAATGAGTTTTATATTATCCTCTCTCACAAGAGAAGTATCTGGTACATCAGGATAATTGAATTTGTCATTTTTCCGACGTAGAAAGGATATGTAGTATTCCATATCGTCATTTCTTTCTTCGAGTACCTTTCCAATATACCAGAACTTATTTTTCTTTGTTGCAAGCTGGACCAGTACAAATTCCCTTTCACGTGGTTGGCGCGGCAGAGGAATTTGTAGAATCTGTTCTGATATCGTAAGCAATCCTTCATCTTGTTCCGTTCTCTCCTGATCTCCGTCTTCATTCTCTGCCCATCTGACACCACTATCTGAGTCAGCTAAAGATATTTCGTCATCTTTGTCTTCATCATCAGTTTGCAACGCTTTGCGAGCTGTTTTCTTCCTTTTTGCTTCTTGTTTGCTCCTGATCGCAGCCTTTTCTTGTTCTAACTGTTGTTTTTCTGAACTGTATGTGGCAATGATACTGCGTCCAGCACTTTTACGTTTCCTATTTGTTTGTCTTGGTCCAGCTTTGATGGTATCCCTAAAGCTGAGTGGGGATAGAAAAGTTTTCTCACTTGAATCTTCTAGTGGTTGTGCCAAAGAATTACACAGCTTTGATGCTTGTGCCGTCATGCAAACATCTCATATTGTGGCACTTGTCAATCGAGTTGGAGCTATTAACCCCTCTGGTGTAGTTTCTACAACAGGTGTTGCTGGTTTAATTAGGTTTTCTGGTGACGATGGGGACAAGTCCTGTGATCGTTCCGAAGTATCTTTTACAATTTCTACCTGCTGTTTTGAGGAAGAAGAACTGAAACCAGAGATGGTAGTGTTATGTGATGGTGCCACAGATGCTCCAGCATATGATAATGAATGATTTTGGGTGGATGACATGTGTGATGCGATGAACCAGCTTCAAGAGAGATGCAGTTTGGACAACGGCGATCGGTCACAGTGCTCGGAAGAAAGTCTTCGTCTGTGAATAAATGCCTGTCAAACGGATATATGCCACATTTCGCAAACGAGTAAGGTAATATTCGTAGGAGTCATAACTTTTTGAAATGCCACCCAAATCATAAATAGTAACTGGTTTCCCAGGATGTCTTAGTAGCCAAGAGTCAATGGCGGAATTGTAATAAATTTTGAATGGACTGTAAATCCCCACATCAAGTGGTTGAAGTTTGCCCAATGTATGGTAAGTATGTGAACTCCTGACTCCTTTGCTAACTCTAACGCCTCGATACATAAATGCGACTCATCATTGTCCATGATTAAGATTCATGGATTTTCTTTAGTAGCGTTAGCGTGCTTAATAAAGTGATTAATTACTTCTGGAAAAATTGTTGAGTTCATCCATCCTGTAGGCATTGCCAACCCAAGTGTACCAGAAGGCGTATTCTTTATCATATATTCTTTGAAGTTCTTCCTTGGGAATACCATTACTGGAGGTAAGGTATTCCCACTTGCGCTTATAATGCAGCAAGTAGTTCCTAGTGTGCCTGTTTCTCCACTTGTCACCTTTGCTATTAATTTGTTTCCTATAGGCGCTATTATCTTTTGAGGCGTATGTCTCATCAAGATTGAAGATTCGGGTTCCATCTGCGAGAAAAGGATTTCGATTCATTAAATCCTCCAAATTATCATAGAATTTTCCACGTTGCTTCGATTGAAGGCTGTGCTTCTAGCAAGGCTACATGGTTCCGGTTTTCTTAATGTAAAGTTATGTCTTCTTCTAAACGAAATTAACCAGTCTTTGCCGGCCATTTGATTTATCTCCCACGATTCAGGCATTTTCAAACCATTAATTTGCGCACATTGAAATGCTACTTGTCGACATTCCTTAGCAGACAAACCATAAAATAATAGAGCACAATGTGTAAAATATCCTTTTAGGGACTGCTCAGCAGTGAACATTTCATTAACTGGGTAATTAAGTTCCAGTCTTTGATCCTCAAGGTAGACACAAGCCTTTGATTTATTGTTCTTGTATTTTATTTTTTGAGAGTTGTAAGTGGCACTCCACTATCCTCAGCAGCTTTTCATATCGACATGCCTTGTCTAATTAAGTTATGATCACGTCGTACTTCATGTGCAGAATGACTGCCAATCTTATGTATAGTTTTCTGAGGACGTGGCATTCTATGGACAAAGAAGTTGTATCAAATAGTGCTGAATCATTCTTCTAACCGCTAAATGTACCTAACGCTAACAGAAGTACACAGTGGCTCATGGACCACTGTAGACTTTCAGTGTCTGAGCCACTGTGGACTTTTCCGCCATTTTTAGTTTATCGATATAATTGAATAGAAACATAAAGTTAAAAGATCCAAACTATAAATAAATTACTGACAGATTATACTAACTTTATAGCAAAAGGAGTAAAAGCTAAAACTCCTGTCCTATTTTTGACGGTCAACAAACTTACCGCAAAAAATTGTTTTTGATGCAAAAAAACAAATAACCCACAACAACTGAACCACTGGGTGACGGAACTGTCTATCGACTACTTCGGACACGATCGTATCTAACGTCATCCACAGATGTCAGAAATATATGTATAGTGATTTTTGCTTTTTAAATATGGCACCTGAGCCACAGTACCCTCTGAGTCACTGTTCCCCACTTGGCCCTACACATGCGCCAGACATCGGCTGCATGGACCATGGACCACAGTCTCAAAGCCAGCAAATAAGAGGAAAATGTGTCAGACTCGGAACGGTCTGCAAAACGTGGAAATGGAGAAGCGACGCATCATATGCCTGAAACTTGTTAGAATGTAAACGCACCTTTAATATGCTTCACCTTTTTATCGAACTGCCATAAAGTTACTCACGTTGCCCGTATTTCAGCGCCTCAATAGCATCCTAATTTATAGCCAAGTAGAAGATACCGCATAGTTATACATAATCGCGCCTCACACGGCTAATCTTTATGGAAATTTATCTGCTCGCACTTATCAGAAGCAAACCGCATAATTTTCGCATTAAACGCATTTCTCTGGCGTTGCTGCAAGAGAAAGGAGGGAAAGGAGAGGTTATGTGGAATTCATTATGAATCCGTACGAGGGAGTCGATCTTCGAAAAAATACACCTCCTTCCGTCTCTGTCATTAGTCTCGATGAACGAAGATTAGGAGGAGAATGGCCTGTATGTTTACATCGCATTGTTTGTCGTCAAAATTGTGCAGTTTTAGTGTATAGTTTAGGCTAATTAGTCTATAATTGCCGACAAAAAAGGCAAGCCAATGCATCGGCGTATATTCTTTTCTCTGGAAGAGGTATTCAAGGATATATTATGTTTTGGGTATTCTCACGCAGACCAACGCCAAGGTAGAAATATTACTGTGTTGCGATGTGAATCGCTCAGATGTTGTTAATAAACAGAGATAAATTATACTGCGTGACAAAAAAGGTAAACACCTACCTATGTTTATCCGATTTCAATAATTTTTAGTATTTGATTTACGCACGATTAAACTAAAAAACGAAAAATTCCGGAAATTTAAGAAAAACAAAACTGCTACCAATTGGAAAAATTATAATCAAGTGAATAATCAAACGACTATTACCATATATAATGAAAAGAAAAATTATTTGAACTGTATTGATAAAAATATCAATCAAACTAAAGTGATTTGGAAAAAAATATTAAATTTAAATATTAGCAACAAAAAAGCAGGTTATATTCCCGATCAGCTCAATAATCCGGATGACATAAATAACTATTTTTTTGAGATCTCATCAATAGACTTTGACACTTTGGATTACTATTATAGCAATAGGCGTTAATACGCCGACGTTAATACGTCGACACTCTTTTTGAATTTCACACAGTTTCTTAGGATGTCGTTAAAAATGCACTTCTCAGAATTATATCGCTTGCCATAGGTGCTGATGGTTTAAATCTCGAAATGATGACGACATCTTCAAAGCAACAGATTCCGGAAAAACCAACGCTCTCGTGCTCTTGGACTACTCCAAGGCATTTGATAAACTAAATCACGAAATGCTGTTTGGTATTTTACACTAAGGGTTTGCCGAATCTGCTAGCTCGCTTATGTGCTACTATCTCACTAAATAGGTCATCTACACGGGCCATAATTTTCGGCATTTTGTAGGCGGCATCATATGGCCGGATGATGGCTCGCAACTTGCCAGCCACATTCGGCAATATAACCAAAATATTGCAAAATGGCCGAGCAATATATCCTGGCATTTCTTTAGTGCGGCAACATTGGCCGGCAAGTGGCCGAGAGATCGACTGCTTTGCGAATTTTCAGCAACATGGCTCAGCCATCTTTGTATTTGTCTCGCTTCACTTGTTTAGCCACGCGTCATTCGAGTGTTGTTTTGTGGTGAATTTTCTTAATTTAAAATGACTAACGAAAAGACTTTACATTTAATTAACGCTATACATTTACGTCCAGAATTGTGCGATGTTGACAATGTTTTGTATAAAGATAGGAATCGGAAAAAAGATGGCTGGAATGCAATTGCTACTGAACTTGAAATATCAAGCGATGAAGCCTACAAAAAGTTTCGCAGCCTGAGGACCTACGTTAAAAACGAAGCTAAAAAGTCTTCAAAGAAGAGTGGAAGTGGCGCTAATCGTAAAGATAGTACTTGGTTCGCATTTCAAGCAATGCAGTTTATATTAGCACGTGTTACCCCAAACGATGGTATGGACACTGAAAATATGAGACAGTTAATTGTGTTGATTTGAAGGTACACACCTGTTATTTCCCTTCACTGTATTTACGTTGACTTTAAAATTGAAGCACCATTGAAAGGTCATCTTGTAAAATGCAAAAAACAATAATTATTATTTGTATACTATTTATTACAGTTTAATATACAGTGTGACATATTTATCGGGGAAAAACAAGTTGATGTCCATTTAGGTACATGTCTTGCCATGGCACTCTTCCACTGTCAGTCATAAAATAATTCATGAATTCTTCTCGTACTCCTTTTGCTATCGCTGTTGCATTTCTACCGACTCTTTGCAAATTTGGTAATTGCTTGCCATCGTTTCGCCATGATCCTGGGATAATCCTACCAGCATCAATATCTTCCATATCAAAAGTTCCAGTTGGCGAATATCGATTTAGTGTATTTCTGCGTAAAAGGTTGTGTAAATAAGCACAGGCTAGCACTATATCTTGTACAGTGTCTAACTTTAAATCCAGTTTTCTGTGGAAAACTCGAAAAACTGAAGCCAACAAACCGAATGCATTTTCGACAATTCTCCTGGCCCTTGATAGCCCATAATTAAATACACGTTTAGCAGAGCCTACGTTCAAATCAATGGTGTACGGCTTACAAATATTTTCAGTTAATGGAAATGCATCGTCTGCAACGAAAACATAGAGTTTGTCTCTGAGGAAGGTTATCTGGCTGGGGTAAATTTAATGTTTTGTTCATTAAGCGTTTTCCGAATGAAGTATGTAGAAAAACGCCTCCATTAGATATCCGTCCTTGGCATCCCACGTGAACATATAAGAATCGGTACTGAGCATCTACCACAGCAAATAATACAATACTGTAATAATGAAGGTAATTATAATATTTGCTTCCACTATTGGGAGGACAAATAATTTCAATATGTGTTCCGTCCATTGAACCTAAACAATGTGAGAAGTTCCACCTTTCCACGAATGCTTTAGCCACATTAAGCCACTCTCTTTCTGATGTTGGTATCTAAAAACAGTTAAAAAAATAGCTAATGATAATATACAGCTTGTCGATTCCTGTATGGAGGTACAGTGCGTTTTTTTAACGATATCATTTTAATCGGCAATAACTTTTTTATCTTTATAGATATCGAAATGAAACAAAAACCATATTGTGTAGATAGTTTATAAGTTTTTTATTGGAAAAAAATAAAACAAAACACTAATGTTTCTGGAGGATATAAACCTAACTTCTGTATAGCATATAAATTTTCTTCTCCGGCTGTACATCAAGATTCTGATGTTGACCAATCTGAAGAATCTCAAGAAAGTCCAGAACCTCAAGAGACTACTGATACTATGGAACCACTGCCAAAGCCGGTAAATGTCTCTCGAGTTGTAAAAAAGAAACCATCAAAATATATATATCTAATCAAGAAGCTGCTTACGCCGATGCCCTTAACATAATAGAAGAATCGAAAAGTAAGCGCAGGAACCCATATTCATTATTCTGTGATCACATTGCAACTAAAATGAATTCTTATGACAAGTTGATTTGCAATGAAGTCGAGTTCAAAATTAGCAAAATATTATATAAAGCATGAAAATGCTACGCAACTCCAATCCTGGAACTCGTATGGCTTGCGCATCATCTTCTTCTAGTGAAAATACAAATGACGATTACATTAATGCGAAGTTTAGGCTTACTCCTCTCGCAGCTAGCGATGGAAATTCCGGTCATAATATTGTTTCGCCGCAGACACCATACTCTATTTCAAGCGAAAATATAAATTCAGATTACTCCGACTTAGTTTCTCGACCAGCTAATATAGAACATGACGCAAGGACGACCGAACATATATCGATTGCTTCCAACACTAGCGAATTTATCTAGCTAGTGTCTTTTATTAAGTTAGCATATCTTTTGTTTCTGATAAAGTAATATAAATAAAAATATTAAATCACCTGAATAAATTCTTTTAATCCTATCACCAGTGCTTTGCATACTTCTGCGATTATCAGTGAAATAGCTGAATCAGACACCCTAAATAAATACATCAAACTTTTGAAGCTCTCACCAGTTGCCAAGTATCTTAGTGTTATAGCTAGTCTTGTCGTAGTTGATATCGCTGTTCGCATGTTGGTATCCTGCTTTCGAATATTCGGTCAAATTCGATTTAGTAAAAATTCAAAATCAGTTTTATCCATTCTCGTAAAGTTTTTGAATAAATAATTGTCGAGAGATAACTCTTCACTTAGATTTTGTAAAGTAAGCCTTTTACTTAAATAAGGCCTAACCCACAACTTTTTTCTTTTTTTAGTGTTCGGTTTTTGATTTGATCTTTTTAACACAATAATAGCAGCCGCAATAAGCACTATAATCATCCATGGTGATAAAGCAACTATTTGTGTGACTGTTGTCTAGTGTAAATGCAAATTTGCTATGGCCATATGTTGCAGAACGATGTCCGGACATACTCGTCCAGAATGTGGCCTGGCAATATGTCAAAATTCAGTTGATGGGCCATGCTGCCCGGCTACATAACCCGGCAATGTTTTCAAAAATCTGCATTTTCTATGGCCCGTGTAGACGACCTATAACGGAACACAAGATGTAGAAACAGATAAAGGTATGTCCTCCAAAGATGTCATCCTGTCGGGTATTCCACAAGACTCCATTTTAGGTCCTCTGATTTTTAGTATTTGTACCTCAAACCTTTGCCAATGTCTCCGAAGTTGTCAGGTACATATGTATGCTGACGATACTCAGCTTTATTTTTCTTTCAATCCTAACGAGAAACGTTATGCATTGGCCATTATTAATCGAGATATTGAAAGATTAGTTGGGCTTTTTGTGAAAATCATGGTCTACAGATTAATGCAAGCAAATCACAATTCATGTTATTTGGCAGATTGAAAGACAATATTGAGCCCACTTTTCATGACAAAATAAAAAGTGAATCTATACCTTGTGCTGCCACTGAGGGAAATTTGGGAGTAGAATTTGTCTCATATCTAAGATTTAAGCCTCATATTAATAAACCTATGCAGAAAGCTTATGTTTTTCTAAAGGTTCTATATGCTCATCGATATGTCTTCCCTGTTAATCTTAAAATATTGCTTTGTGAAGTACTATTACTCAGCCATTTTAATTTATGTAACAGCGTTCATGGGTTTTGTTCAGACAAGATTGACATGGATAGAATTGAACGTGTACAGAAGTCCTGCTTACGATTTATTTATGGTAAATGTAAGTTTGAACAAGTTTCCCATAAGTTGCTTGATGCAAATTGGTAGAATAGGCGCTGTTGATGTGAGTTGCATGCATGTAATCTTTTTCACAAAATTATGTTTTTTAAGCAACCACTATATTTATTCAGTAGAATAACTTTTCGCAGTGATATTCATAACTTAAATTTGCGGTTTTGGGGCTACGTATCACCTCCTCCTGATCAAACTTCTATTTTTTGTAGATCTTTGTCATACAACAATTGCCGGCTTTACAATCAAATTCCTAATGATCTTAAAATTCTGCATCCAAACAACTTTAAAATCAAATATGAAAAAATTATTTTTGAAAAACACCTCAGCGCACATTAGTGTAAATGAGGCACAAGCGACCAAACTAATGAAAAACAAATTTTTTTTTGTACTATAACTCGCATCCATTATTCGAGGCTTTCTAAGGTACATCTTTCTTTATATATACATATATATATAAAGAGAAAATGATCATGCGGAGAAAGGTATATAACAGAAAGTAGGAAAATAATGGGCAAAATCCGCAAAAAGGAGGAAAGTGGATTAGAGCAGAAAATAGGATCCTATTGGTTGTAAAATAACTATTTCTAACGCAAAACCCACTTCCAAAATTAAAGGAAATAGAGTTGAATTTTAGTTTAGTTAGAATAACTTTGGCTTGCCTTTTCCAGTATCTATCAAACATTTTGGGATGTCTCCAATATTTTTCATTTTTCAATGTTGTTGCTAGGTTCTGTTAGGTGGTTCATCACGTTTTAAAATTTCATTTAATATCTATTTTCTGATGAATATATGTACCTGCATGAACTAGTAAGATGCAACAGTTCAGTTTCTTGCCACCAAGCGGGGGATGTGCGGTCCTCAGATCAACGCTGTGGCTGGTGGTTCTACCTGGTGGCGGCAATAGTAAAATATGGACTGGCCGACTGAATACTTTTCGTCCGCACAAACGCACATCGTTCAGGCAACGTTGCGCTGAAGCACCATGATGGATAGGCATCTTCAAAGAACAGTGGGAACGGCGTTCGATTTAATAGAGCATTTGGTACTTGTGTTTTCAAGATGTATTGATAATCCGGGTTGGGAAACCTTAAGCTAGGACCAAGTGCACAATGAAATATGTGAAATGAAGTAAATCAAAATTACCTCGTAACTGCCCTGGTTAAGGCCAAATTATGAGATATATGACCGTCCGTAACACCGATGATTATAATATACAGGGTGACTTCGAAGTTGAGTCATTTATTTTAACAGTGAGTAGATCTGATCGAAAGAAATGTTTTTTTTCCTTTACCTTTTTTCTGGTAAAATTAAACTAACAAAGTTATAGCCCTTTGGAAGTTTTAGTACCGCCCTGTCTCAATGATAATATTATGTGCTCGTGTTTGGCAACAACGGATATAATCCGCCTTATCGGTTCATCGCATCGGAAACAAAAAAGCGAAAGAATTTGGAACGATGTTTTTACAATTACTTTATTCAGTTGTGTTGTATACAGTCAGTGTCAGTCGGTAACGCGTGAGTGAATAGTGATGTCTGTTGCGTGGCTCAAACGAAATGAAAAATGGCACATGTTTATGCGGATCGGTTTCCCAATCGAGTGCAACCAACCCCTCGTGCCTTTGTTAATGTAGTACAACGGGCTCGTGAATCAGGTGACTTAAGACCTCACAGGGGACGGCATGCCGGTGCTCCAAGGCCTCGCGATCGAATACAGGTCCGCACTGAAATACTTGTCGGGGGGATACTTGATAAAACAAGGTAAATTTTTTTTTTAATTTTTTTTTACTTTTACACACATATTTTGGTTTATCTTCCTTCTACAATCATTATCTGAAAATTAATGACTCAACTTCAAAGTCACCCTGTATAACCCAATAAGATAAAAAGATCTGCACTTGTCCAGTTTAAACTGCTTATTGCAATTTCAGAAAGCTCTACAATTTCCGGCAGCTGTCCCGAATACTAGATTGTATTGAACCCACGCACTTTTATACGTTTCCGCAGAAAATCCCAAACAGATTATATTACTGTTCGATACGACCGCTTCTTTGTCCCTAGGCTTTTCCGAGTTGTAGTAATCCTAGGCAAATCAAAAATCGGTTTAACGAACCAGCGGTCACGGTGCTATGGTATTTAGGCTTCTGCCCACGCATCTGTTTCGGTATAGAATAGAATAGATTAGAAATTTATTGGTTTCTCTTTGATAAAAAAAACAAAGAAATTTATGACAGAGATAACACGTCATTGTGATACAGTGTAAATAACATACAACTTTTTTAAAATATATATACATACAATTTTTTTAAAGTATATATAAATACAAACATGCATAGACAACATATAACACAACGATATTGATCCTTACAGTTCCACTAGAGTTTAAAACTCTTCGCATATATACGTTACTTATGAATGCTTTTTTGAATATAGGGATTGCTGAAATGGATTGAAGATGTTTAGGTAAAGCATGGTAAAGTTTCAGTACAGAGTAATGTGCACGGTAGAATTTAGCTTATGTGATGGGCAGATGTATTTCCGACTTTTGCGAGTATTTTAACTGTGGTTGAAGACGTTTTATCCAAACTTTTCTTTATGATTAAAGATAAATAGTAGAGTGTTATAGATATAAATTCCCGGCAATGTTAATAAGCTGTTGCCTTTAAATATACTTCTACATGAATCTATAGGTTTTATTTTGAATATGGTTCTTATTATGATATGTTGTATGGGACTATTACCCCAACTTGTTATTTGATAAATCATAATGTAATACGCAAGCCTATAGTAGGCAGCCTGCACAACTTGCAAGAGCAGATGACAAAGTGAGTACTCGTAGTGCATAGTATGCTTGATTGAGTTTCTAACCCATACTCTCAATGTGCTTATCAAACTTTAGACAGCTATCGTATGTGAAACCCAGGAGGCTTTTATCGCTTTTGACACATAGAGGCTAATCAATTAAGGGTAACTCTTTGGTCGCATGGCTTGACTGAAATAGGACACATCACATTCTTTGTATGTTGAATACTAACCTATTCATTTGCAGCCAGTTTTGAATATGGTTTATTTGGGTCTCTATCAAGATTCGGATATCAGACGGCCCTTTATATGATATCAGAATAGTTATATCATCTGCATAGATGAAACTTAAATTTTTCGTGTTTCTCGTGGTGGTGGATACATTATTAATATAAACAATAAACAAAGTTGGGCCCAGTATACTGCCTTGAGCAACACCAGTACTATATGTCCGAGGACTAAATGTTATTCGTTTCCCTGTTTTATTTATAATTACTTCTATTAAAGAGATAAGACTTAAGCCAGTAGTACGCATTCCCGCGTACAACATATTTACATAATCTATTTAGCAATTTTTCATGATCAATGCAATCAAATACTTTTGATGGGTCCGTAAATAAACCACATGCTGGTCCTTGTTTGATATAAAGAAGGGAATATCATTTTTCATATAAACATTAATTTGGAACCTTCGAATAATGTCGATCCTTGGAACAGCTTCATAGATCCATACAGGTTTTAAGATCTAAAATTGTTGGAACAAGCCGGTTCATTTCATTTCAGCTGCTCAAAAACGAGTGCCAATGCGACATTTTTACAAAATTACGGTCAAACAGGCAAACTTTCAGAAGCATCAAAGTCATTCTATTATCACATCTGTGGGAAAAGTACCCTCGTACATGACGTTCATTTTGAATCTGCAATGAAGCCCATAATGACCCAATACGCGATAGACCGCGCTATTGATGAGGATTCAAATGCAAATGGCAGACTAAGATGTTGTAAGGCACAGGTATGTAAATGAGAATTGCTGAATTTAGTAGCGCGAGTAGTGAAACTATGGTATTTAGACCGCTGCTGTCTGCCGGTAGGTGAAGCTGCCAAGGAAATTCTATTCGATAATTTGTTCCTGCATCGCGCTGCTTAGTTCTGTGGCTTTGTGAATAGATGCACAAGTACCTACAGCTAGTAGCGCACTTAATATTACAGTGTACCAAATTAAATTACCTACCATGATTATTTAGGAAATGAAAAAAGGCCTTTGTCTCACGAACAATTTGTTGAACAGTTTGAGATTGATGAGATTTGGGTGAAAAAAATATAATTCAAATATTTACCTGTCGAGCTGATACTCATCTGCGCCAATTTTACTGCATTTTGGATTGCATGTGTACCTCCTTCCTGTTCAAGGTCCAGATAAGACCCAGACTCGAGTGCTGCTAGCATTTTACACTCGATACTGTTTAGAGGAGAACGTCCGACTGATCAATGACACTTCTCTAACAGACAATCTCGGGACACTTTCTCAACAACAGACGGTCTATCGCTATGCAAGCGGGCATTGTACCTAAGCATAGAGTATTTAACGACGACGTTTCCCTTTCAGGGCTTTTTTAAGTCAGATGTTGTGACGGATACTGATATTTGAACTGCAACTTATCATCAAAACAGTGAAATGTTTGTATAGGGATATAGCTAGAACCAGAGCTCTCCTCCATGAGGCCGCTGCGCGTTGAGCTATTTAGAATTTAGAAAAAATGTCCACAGATTGCAGTAAGGAGCGTGTCCCTACATTGTAAACTCATGCTTTGCAGCTATGGCATAAAACTGTTTACCAACAATGTTTGATAACTGGTTAATATGTCTTCATATGTACTTTTAATATTATCTACTGCATAATATTACCTTACAAAATCAAGTAACCTCCCCTAACACTACAAACATAAAGCAAAGTTTCCATAAACATGCAATGATTATTGGCGCCAGTAGTGGTGTGGCCAGGAAACTGGCATCGGTTTCCACATATGTAGTTCCATTATTTTAAACTGGCGTGGTATTCAAAATGGCATTCAATAGTGCGTGCAAGTAATAATGTTACAGTGCAAATTGTAGCATTAGAAATACAGAGAATTAAAAAAAAATGCAAAGAAAGAAACGAAAACACAGGTGGTCGGTCTGTCCATGGGTATCACGTAGAGGTTCGTTAGGAGCATCTGATAGTTCAATTAAAGAGTTAGCTATTGAAGACCAGGAAGCTTATTAGAATTATTTGAGAATGTCCCATGACGAGTTTGAGTTTTTATTGAAACATGAATCCACTAAAATTCAAAATCAAACACCCGAATGAAAGACGCTATACCAGCTCGTGTAAAATCCTGCGGCAGAGAGGACGGACGTTTTTGGGATGGGTAGTACTCTTCGCCACTGTCTACGAGAGAGGTGGGCAGGGTGCCGTTTGACTCGTGAGATCCTAGCATTATTTTACCAGTTGTCGTTATGGAGCCTTGGACAGTGGAGAACCGAGTTTTCGCCTATGATTGTTTCGTCCGAAATAATAAGTCACTCATCGTCGTAGAGCGTGAGTTTCGTCACCACTTCAACATTCATCGGAATAGAACTGTTTCCTCTCGAAACACCATCCTTCGTTGGGTTGAACCACTTCGCAGGCGTGGTGAACTGATCAACGAAGTCCAAGAGGAGCGCCGCGAACAGTTCGAACTCCTGAAAATGTTGGACGCGTTCGACAGGTCTTTCTTCGCAGTCCGACTCGATCTGCCCGGAAACATGCTGCTGCACTTCGCCTTAGTGGTCATTTCGTAAGGCGAATTTTTCATATGAATCTCCGCTTTCACCCCTACAAATTGGCCATTGTGCAACAGTTACAGCCCGAAGATTATGCACAACGAATGAACTTCGCACGTGAGATGGCAGCACTGATCGATCAAAATGAGAACCTCATTTTGCTTATGAGTGACGAAGCCCACTTTCACCTAAACAGCATGTTTAACCAGCAGAATTGTCGTTATTGGGCTAATGAAAATTCGCAACAGTTACACGAAAGACCGCTGCACAGCCCAAACGTAACGGTTTGGTGCGCTGTATAGCAAACTTGCATCATTGGCCCTTACTTCTTCGAAGACGGTGATGGTCGTGATGTTACCGTGAACTCGGAGCGCTACATCGACATGATCATCAACTTCTTTCTCCCTGCATTACGACGGCGACGTGTTCCAATCCGACGTGTGTGGTTCCAGCAGGTTGGGGCGACCGCCCACACAGCCCGAGCATCCATGGACGTTATTCGCCCTCTCTTCCCTGGTCGCCTTATTTGCAGGTTTGGCGATGGTCATTGGCCTCCTCGGTCCCCAGATTTATCCGTATGCGATTTTTTCTTATAGGAACACCTCAAGGCTAGAGCATACGCGATCAAGCCCCGAACTCTGGACGAATTGATGGGCGAAATTCTCGGGGAAGTCGCCCAAGTTGAGAGAGCGATGTTGGAGAGAGTCTACGCGAACTTCCAAGAACGCCGCCAGCACTGCATCAACGATTTCGGCCACCACATGCCTGATGTGATTTTCCACACTTGACTGTCTCAAATGCTATTTCCTTGTGAACCTGATTCCATCAATAAATTTGTTTTCGAGTAAAAATTAACTATTTTATGATTTTTTTAAAACCGTCCATACTCTCTGCCGCACCCTGTACATATAGAATTTCTAAAAGCGGTATTTCAAAATTTATTAGTGGAGTTCTGGATGCTATTTATGAAGTGATCAAAGAATATATGAAGGTAAATAGGTTAATAACTTTATTTTTTAAACAGTAGCAGTAAGTTCGTACAAGTATCTTAAAATATATTTTCAAAAATTGTGACAAATGTTGATCCAAGCTTCATATAGTATATCTAAAGTGTGCTGCTGTTCTTGGACAGATGACGAAAGCAAGTTGTTACCGTGAGTCTATTCTACAACATATGAACAAGAACAAGAGTTAGATGGTGAAGGATATGGATGTGAAATAAATTGAGAAAGCTGTTTCGGTATGGTTCCAATTGGTAAAGCTGCTTTATGTCCTATTTTTCTCTGTACTAAGTAATTTAATATTGAAGACTGACTTTCTAGGGCATCATTCAGTGGAAGCTGTTTGGAATGAACCTGTAACAGTTCTTTCAAACAATTCGAATTCATCAGATGAGTCTCGTGAATCTGCAACTAATGTACTGTGTCTTGTATAGTATTTACTGCTGCATTGCTACTGTCTACATTGCTAACTGCTTCTCCTTCAAAGGAAGGTTTATTTTTGTTACCTATTAATTTGGATGTCCTCTTTTCGGAATTTATGATTGGTGAACTTGAAGTTCTTGAGAAATGCTGCTATTGTGTATTAGGACTATCCGATGTAGTCCCTTCCTCCTGTGAATGAGATTGATCCTTGAATTTTTCCCTTTTTCGTAATTTTCTTGTTTCTGAAATCAAATATATACCTTTCATACTATTTTATGGGATAGGTACTCTTTATATTATATTTTTAAGAGAATTTCCAATTTATAACACATATCATCGCTTTAAAAACTATGCACCTGTTAAGCTATTACGTTATTTCCACTCGTTATGTATTTTAGTTACCCGCAACGGAAAATGAATGGAAAGAACATGGTTTCGCTACACGATGGAATTTCCCTGAATGCAATTGACGCAAAGCATATCATGATTAAGTGTCCTAAGAAAAGTGGTTCTAGGTTCAATAATTGCAACGGAAGTTTCAGCACGATCTTGCTTGCTTTAGTAGACCATAGTTACTGTTTTATATATTTACACGTTGTGGCCGCTGGAAAAGAATCAGATGACGGAGTGTCTGGTTGGTCTAACTTGAAAACAGCGATTAAAGAAAATACTGTTAGCATGCCAAATAATTTTCACATTGTAGGCGACGACGCTTTTCCCTTAAAGAGTTCACTATTGAAAACCTATTCGCGAAGTGGTGCACTCACTTTTATGCAAACTATTTTTAATTACCATCTTAGCAGAACTCGCCGCATATTAGAAAATGCGTTTGCTATTTCAATATCGAAATTTAGAATATTTGTAAGACCTACTTCATTATCACCCGAAAAAGTAGATAAAATTGTACTAACATGTTGTGCTTTACACAACTGGTTACGCAAGGCACTTCCTACTACCTATGTAGTGTAGTGTAGATATCGGAAATTATGAAACAGGCGAGATAACACCAGGTACCTGGCGAGAACTACAAATAGAGGACTAGGCAGTATAGCAAGTGTTGGGACTCACAACGGTATAAGAGATGCAGCACAGATTAAGGATATATCTGCTCAGTATTTCGTTTGAGCAGGGTAGTTTCCATGGCAAAATGATAGAATTTAAGTTGTAATGTTCCAAGATACGAGTATTATACATGCAAATACCTACCAAAGTATTCTTTGTATCACTCGTTTCCAGAATTCTTTTTAGAAACCGATCTTCGGCATCAAACTAACCTATTGTGGGTTTATGTACAGCTATAGCATCTGTTGATGTTTCACTTTTATAAGAAGCTAAAACCTTGTGATGTTCCAAGGTATACGCATTTCGAATTCTGTGTATTTTAGCTTTTGCAGTATTGATATTGAAATCTTTTATATACTTGTTGTGAGACATAACCTCAACAATTTTCTTTAGCGCTACATCCCGTTTATTCCTGTCTTTATATGACGGTATTTTGTAGTGCCATGGTCACGGATGCTCTTCATAAACTTCTAAAAATGTTATTTTATCATCCGTTGGCCTTTTTCTTGATGTTCTAACTTGTGACATTCTACCGGAGAACACAAAAAGGTTGAAAAACAACGCTGTCAAAACTCAAGCTGGCACCAAAAAGTACAACTACTTTTTACTTTATTGGCGGATTGATTAGTGGCGCCAATTGATTTTAGTTGTTTCCATGTGACTACAAACTTCGCTTAATGCTCGCAAGTATAGAGATATTATCGTCTCCACCTCGTCTGTGCGTGTCGCGTCACCGCGCCGTCTGCTACCTGCTTTTACTCATTTCCCGGATCCAACCATCCGTCTGCTGAGAGTATTGGCCAAATTTTAAGGGATGTCTATGATGTTTGAGATGTTGTTTTTTGGAATTTTATTGTCTATAGAGTTTTTTAACTTTCGATGTTTCGTGACGTCATAAGGTGACCTTGCAAACGCGCTTTTCCCTAGACTATTTATACCGTTTGATGACATAACTTGCGGTTGGTTGTCACGTGTCGCTTCTTTGTGTAAGAATTTAGCATGATCCCAAAGTGTTCTGTGGTGCTTTATCCAAGCGCGATTCGCTAATCCAGATTTATTCGTTTTTCTCCGTTCGATGTTGGATTTACCTATGCTTTCTTATTATCTCTAAAAGTGGTATTTTTGTTATTCCTATGAATATCTATCTGCATCCACATGACACTTGGTCATAATGCTTGGTGTTTTGGTATTTGTTTATGCGTTTTGTGTTTGTGAGCATATTGCAAAGCGTGAAAATATAGTTTCAATTTGGTATCGTCTTCCTGTTCTTCTCATTGCATCGCTATACCCTCAACATATAATAATAATAATAATAAATCGTCTTTATCATGGAGCGATGTTTAGCATAATGCTACTCTGACACTTGACAAAAAAAAAACTGAAACAGAGTATAAAAACATAAGAGCATTTGATTAGTTACAAGTAAGCCAAAAATATAATTAAGTGGAAGATATTCAATATTTCAGGAGTTAAAAGTATACAGGGTTTAAACGTTATGGTAGTCATTATTGAACTGGGTAATATGGGGGGTCAAAACAAGTCAAAAAGTTCATATGACCCATGGTCTAAAGGTCAATAGATTTTTGTCTAAATGGCTTTATAGTTTACAATCTTAAGTGCTTTATATCGACCACAATCACCACAATCTTACTAATTTTTATAATCCAATCTAAAACGTCTTTAAATTGGGTAATTAACAAATAAATGGCATTGAGTTTTTCTAAGTTAATCCAAAATTTGTAGTCAGTAAGTAAGTAAGTTTCATTAAATTAAATATTTAAAACACACATGGCAACAGCGCGCCGGTTTCTCATCACCCTTATCGAACCGGCAATCGATCGCAAACGGTAACAGTGGTTAGTATGTTGTTTTGTTTTTGTTCGCGTACGCCGTCGTGTTTATTTACAATGTTCTCGAATCAAGAGTTCGCTGACATATTGTTAGTTTACGGTGAAGCTCGTCAGAATTCAAATCTTGCAGCTCAAATTTATCGCAACAGATTTCGCCAACGGGTACACCCAGACAGAAGCACATTTCGAGATACAGGAAGTGTTCAGCCCACTAATATTCGCACTCGTGAAAGTACTGTAGAGCAGGAGGGACAAATTTTAAATATCATGGAAGTCAATGCAGAGCACTATCGCATACCATAGTCCATAGAATTTTGCTTTATCCCTACCATGTACAACGAGTGCAGGCCTTGTTACTAGAAGACTATCCTCGCAGACTAAGATTCTGTAAGTGGTTTTTGCACAAAAACATTGAAAATCCG
Organism: Acanthoscelides obtectus; assembly: GCA_963669975.1. Taxonomy (NCBI): domain Eukaryota; kingdom Metazoa; phylum Arthropoda; class Insecta; order Coleoptera; family Chrysomelidae; genus Acanthoscelides; species Acanthoscelides obtectus. Next base: position 89,229,237 of record CAVLJG010000004.1, read on the forward strand.
GATTTCTCTAAAAACATTCTAGCGACAGACGAATGTAGTACCTTTACGCGAGACGGCATATTAAATTTCTATAATACTCACACGTGGACCCAAGAAAATCCTCATACCATTCGTGAAGGTCATTTTCAACAACGTTTTAAATAAATATTTGGGCGGGTATTTTTGACAATCAGGTAATTGTCCCTTTCGAGTTACCCCCAAAGTTGTTAGGAGAAGGATACCTTAGCTTTCTAGCCAATAACTTGCTAGAACTTTTGGAACAGACCTTAGACAACATGCCATTACAACGGAGACAGAATTTGTGGTTTCTTTATGATGGGGCTCCACCACACATTTTTAGAGGCGTCATGCAGTATTTGAATGAACATTATCCAAATCGCTGGATCGGTCGAAATGCTCCCGATCCTCGAAAATGGCCAGCAAGATCTCCTGACCTCAATCCGATGGATTTTTGGTATTGATGAGAACTTAAAGAGATGGTTTATGGGTCTGGTCCAATAACTACTGAAGAACAACTTCGCGAAAAAAGAAATTATGCGGCTGAAATAATAAATGGACAACTTCGAGGATCTAGAGTAAGAAGAAACTGGTTTCGTCGTAATGAAGCTTGTGTGGAAAGTGGAGTACGACATTTTGAACACCTTCTTTAGATACAAAAAAAGTGCAGTGTGGATTTGAAAAAGAAAAAGAATGTATGTATCAGAACTGTATTCCTTATGTATAAGAGGCTTTTGTGATGCATTCAATAAACTTTCACACATCAGGTGAGGCGCTGAGACAGTTAATGGTAAGTCCGTTTTTTTTTATTGTTTGCATTTTACGAGTACATTATTAATTAATGAAATAATACCTAAGAGCCAAAAATAACAAGCTCCATCTTTATTTACACTGCGTTCCGTCGTAGATTGCGTCTGGCATTGCGGCGTTGTCAGATTTAATTTACTTTAAAGTCGCTTTTCTCTAAAAGAAAAGCCGTTTTGACCCTCATGTTATAGGAAACTTTTTGCTTCTTTTAACCCCTCTATCACCCATTTCAAAAATGACTATCATAACGCTTACACCCTGTATATTTACCTTTGCTATACTTTTCTTGCAATCAGTTGAATTTTATCAGACAGTAGAGAGTAGATTTTTTTCTATCAGTCTTTCTCTCTCTAGATTTTTTTTTGTTTACAGCAACCTCGTGACGTGCCCTATACTGGCTTAATTTTTTGTTCTTTTTGACTTGGGATACATCTCGGCTGCGCCTAGCCGTAACTGGGAGAAGACCTCTGCCCAGATAAGTGTAGTTTAGGCATAAAACATATATGTAACGCGTATACCATGTATACCAATTTTATTGTGTGACAGTTTTTCTTTATTTTTGGTTATACCCTTTCGGGCACTCCAGTAGCGGAGCATTAATGTGTGCTGTTTTCTGAGGCACATTGCGATATTTTTAATATCGTGCTTTATTTGGCTCTCCATATACTATTAATTAGGTTACGTCATTGCTGTTAGATTATTTTCTTTTGTCTGGGTGGTCAAGCAAAACAAGTTCCCATAATCACCTCGGGGATTTGTGGATTAATCCGTCATAAGTCATTGGCGCCCTTACCCCCCTACTCTCCGCTTTATTGAGCTAGGGCCTAAATTTGTACGCCACTAGACAGCTGTTTTGCATTAGGCGACCCTTAGACTTCATTTATTGTGCTTTATTTATTAGTTCGTTAATTCATTTCAAAAGAAAATGAAAGTGGAATCACACCATCTTTACCTTTTATTTATAAAAAAAGGCGAGGCAGCATGCAGAAATCTACAAAATTAATAGGAGTGACCTAAGTACAGGCCCTTGGAGCACTTCGGATGAAATTAGTTACTTAGGAGGCGTCACCATGTCAATGTGTTGTACTATTTGATACCGATTTCCTAAGAAGCTCTGAATCATATTGGAGGAAGAATAGAAAACACCGAAATACTTGGCTAGATAAGAAGAACGAATGATGTGATCAGATGTTGGTCCCAGGCTCCAACAATGTTATTGGTTAAATCTAGCGAGGATCATGTCAGATAACATCCAAAAAACATAACATCTTACCTTCTAAACTTTTCGCACTTACTCGTACAATACTTACTCGGCAGTAGGCGTGGGAAGTGAAATGAAATTCTCTATACTAACAGAGCCAGCCGTCACACCGTGCTTTCCTCGAATCCAGATAAACGATGCTCTGTCATGTCCGCAGTGGGAAAAGTCAGTGTAAGCCTCGAATAATGGACTCGTCACGACATCAGACATGTTTTCAACGCTTCGCTTGCAGGCAACCAGGCCGGGTAATATGCAAATTGCATAACTGCAATTAAAAATTAATTAAGAGCTCGAACTGGCGCCTACCGTTAGCTGATGTTGTTATTGCTAGTTCAGAAAAGCCGTCTCATGTTACTTCCTTCTCCACTGGCGAGGAAGTATTGTAATCACGGAAAATATCAAAAACGAGATTTTATGTTTACGTTATATCACATGTACACCTCAAAAAACATGTCGTTCATTGCCATCGGACAGGTCTGTCTATCGCTCCGCCCGCTAATCCCTGGCCTGTCTATCACTTGGGAAGTACTTCTCGGACTTGAGAATGAGAAGGACGCTTTGTAGCTTTTGACTGTATTTGTTCAAAAATAAGTATGGTATAACTCAAAAACGCATGAACGCACAAAGTATATCTGAATAGTATGTAGCACCCGAAAATGGAATTTAAAACTGAACACTGTGCAGGGTGGTCCATCCATGTGTGGACGGAATTTTACTCATAAACAAATACATTTTGGGAAAATCTATTTATGGCATGTTATACATGACGTTTGAGAGCAAATTTCTAAGATATTTTGACAATTATACAGGGTGTCCCAATTTTGACCTACATAACAAAGTTTTGATTTTTTAAATGGAATGCCTCAAATTTTATTGCATATATAAACCAAGTCAAAAGAAGAAGATTGATATAATATACTTCGGCAACCGCTCAATCCGCCATTTTAAAATATGGAGCGCTGAATTTTGTACCAAAAAAGCTTACACATCTCAGCTTTTATCTTATCTGTTACTTTTTCGAATTTTCATTTTTGCTCATACAGGGTGGTCAAAAACACCAATTGAACTTTTTCACAAAAATTTCAAATGCATCACCATGTATATTTGGTACAAGGTTTGATTCAGATAAAATCACTAGATTTTGAGTTATTATATAAAAGACTAACAGTGGGCTAGTTCCATATTGCCACTAAAGGTACAGATTTGACGTAAAAACTAATAACAATCAGAACAGTATGAATCAGCTTCAAGCGTAATGGAGAAAAACAACTATTACAACAACATAAACAAACAACAATCACTACTCAAGGCCTAATCTACAAAAACTGCTCGAAAATATCTCCATCATGTTGAATTCACAGCCGTAGTCTTTGCATAAATGACAATTACATATCCCTCAGCATGTGAAAGGCCCGATAACTTGTGGGCCAATAACTCCTCTCCAAACATTCAAGCTCCGTTTATTTTGGAAATCTATTTGCATAACCCGTTAAGGGTTTTCCATCGCATAATAGGGCATGTTATGCTGTTAAAAGTTGCCTCATCGCTAAAAAGAACCTTATCCAAGAAAGTAGTGTCTTCACTCACTTTATTTATCATTATTCTGGTAAAGTCCATTCGAGCTGCGAAATCCTGAGGAAGAAGGCCTTGATGCAAGCATAGATGATATGGATGGTACCTACTATATGCTTCTGAATAATCCTTTGGACAGAAGTTCTGCATATATCAGTTTCTGCTCCAATTTGTCGTGCACTTAAACGGGGATTTACCTGCAACTTTAATAGAACCTTCAACTGATTTACCTCATTGGTGGCACTTGGATTATTTATACATTTTTCACTATATTCCACTGCTCCACTTGACTCAAAACGTAGTATGGAAAATGTTTCCGGCCTGGGATATCGCATACTCAGGTACCGTTGCTTATAAATGCGAGATGCTAGGAAACTATTTCTTTGGGCTTCGCCCAAAACGAACACCATATTCACCATTTCTTCTTCAGAAAAATTCATTTTGATACACGTTTTTATTATACTGCTCACAAAATAATTTTGACAGTTTGTAACTAATCAACAATTTATTTGTTTCCAAAGATGATGGGATTCTTTAACGAATTAAGCCGTTCCATAACCGACGTGCTAATAACCGAAAAAATAGCCGTAGAAACCCTTATGTGTCTAATATCAAAAAAGGCTTATAATAATTGAATCCAAACTTATACAGATATACAGGGTGATGCATTTGAAATGTTTGAGAAAAACTATAATTTGCATTTTTGTAGTAACAAATAAGATAAAAGCTGAGGTGTGTAAGTTTATTTTTGATATAAAATTCAGTACTCCAAATTTCAAAATGGCTGACTGAGGGGTTTCTGAAGTGGGGGGTTTTTCTAGACAAAACACCTTATATCTCAGTAGCTAATTATCAAAACCCCATAGTACGCTATATCAATTTTCTTGTTTTGAATTGGTATATCCAAATATGCGATTTGAAAAATCACAACGTAGATATGTAGGTCGGAATTTGAACACCCTGTATAATGGCCAATATATACTAAGTGACATATAAATCCGAACACCCAGTGGTTTTATTTTAATAAAATTTTGTATAAGTGCTGAATGAAGCATAATGACTAAATGATAAAAATTTCAAAATAATTGCACTGCTTTAAAGCCCTTTGACCTTTAATAATGTGTGGATGCACCCTGATGTGCTACGCATTCTCCAACTCGCCTAGGCATGCTTCTGATCAGGTGGTCAATGTCCTCCTGTGGTATCTCATTCCAGGCAACCACTAACTCCTCTCGAAGTGCTTCTAGAGTCTGAGGAGGACGTTGCAAATTGAGCAATCTCCTACCCATCATATCCCACACGTGCTCAATTGGGGATAAGTCGGGAGATCTTGGTGGCCATGGTAACAATGTGACATCATTATGTTGAAAGAAGTCTATTGTGACTCTTGCAACATGTGGTCGGGCATTATCTTGTTGGAAAGTTGGATCTGCCAGGGTGTCAAGATAGGGTAAAAGATGGGGTTCTAGAACTTCGTGGATATAACGCTGCGCGTTCATGTTACCTCTGATGAAGATTAAAGGTGACCTGGAACCATAAGGTATAGCACCCCAAACCATAACTCCAACAGTGTGATGAACATGTCTTTCAACAAAAAACTGTGGATTCCTCCTTTCACCACGTCGCCTTCTAACCCTGGCACGACAATCGTGCATGTCTAAATAAAATCGAGACTCATCACTAAAGACAATACTGTTCCATTCCTGATCCCAGAGTGACCGTTGTCTGCACCACTCAAGGCGATTACGTCGGTGTTCTCAAGTTAAAGGGAGGACCCAGTGTGGCCGGTATGAAAACAAGCCAAAACTGCTCATTCGTCGGTAAACACTTCGCATGCCAATAGGTCTTCCGCGTTCTGCAAACCATTCATTTGCAATGGACCTGGTAGTGGAGAAACGGTCCCTTAAGGCCAATAATCTTAGGCGGCGATCTTCACGGTCTGTTGTTCTACGGCGGCGTCCAGTGCCCCTTGCTCTTTGCGTACGGCGATCTCGAAGCCATGCCTGACAACACCTAACCACAGTGTCTACACTTCTTTGCACTCTAACTGCAATTGCCCGAAAAGAAAGTCCAGCTTCCCGAAGTCCCACTATACGGCCCCTATCAAACTCACTAAGTTGACGAAATCGTACAGGTCTCCGTACTCTAGGCATCGTAACCGATCTTGAAGGATGTCAAGAACCAAAATCCGCCAACGTTGATTCTTTACTGCGGCTGAAATATTCATTTTTAGAGCGTTAGTGAATTAAAAAAAAAAGCAGTATAAAAACCGGAATGTCCAACTGATAAGGCTGAAAATTTTTTCACTTTTACAGTAAGATAAATACATTCACCAACTTTTATTAAAATAAAACCATTTGAACTGGGTGTTCGGATTTATATGCCACTTAGTATATTAGAAATGTGCCCTCAAGTGTCATGTATAACATCCCGTAAATAGATTTTCACAAAATGTATTGGTTTATGAGTGATATTCCGTCCAGACGTGGATGGGCCACCCTGTATATACAAAAATACAATAACATACAAGTTTGTTTGAAACCGACGTATTTGACATTTTTTTGTTTATGCACTGGCTTGCGAGGTAACGGGATGCGTCCAATTACGTTCACCGCCGTGTAATATGAATTCAGCTGACCCGCGGCTTCGTTCTCGTACTCCTGAAACTATTACTAGCATAAATCGTTGTTTTTAAGTAATGTGATAAACTTTGAATCAAGTTTTTTATCCTTGATGAGATTAGTAAATTGACAGCCGTCTTGCGTGCTAGGAAAATCTCGTTACTTTATTAGTGGCGGTGGCTAGACGATCCGCGGGTAAAACCACGAGGCAGAAGCTGGTATCGTGTACAGCATTATAACTTGCTTAAATATTTTTGCTCCCAAATCATTACAATTCTGTCTCTGCACGTTCTACATCCTTCTGCTAATAGTCCCAGAACTGTTCAGCACGTAACACTACTTTCCATTAGGCAAATGGGAGCAAATTCACGTATTCCTAAAAC
>CAVLJG010000004.1:89236377-89439097 GCA_963669975.1 Acanthoscelides obtectus
GTGAAACAATTTTCTTTGGTGTGAGAGTGATTGGTTTATAAATGATTAAATATATTTTTGCAAAGAGATAAAAGTTTGGCTTTGTTATTATTGGAAAAGCTCTGAGCCATACTCCATAAACAGTGTGGTGTTATAATTACCGGTGAATGTACTTGAAACTACTAATACGAGATATTGTGTTCCATGACCATATTCGCAAGTTGGATATTCATGTTCCACAAAAGTACATGTGTATCGATTCTTCTTTTATTCCAAATACGAGTGATTATATGTGCAGTTTGGAGGAAAAGAATAAGCAAGCTTCTTGGTTCGTAAAAAGATCAGATTATAATAGCACCTATAAAAGAGATCAAGCGATATTTGAAATGTTCTGCCTTTTTGGTAGTACTTTTTCATTTTATCCTCTTCAGTCCCAAGAAATTGTTTTATTGTCTTTTCTTGAAATGTTAGGTAAAACAACTTTGCCAGGATTCAAAAAAAGTAAGAAAATATATTTTACAAATGAACTCAAAAAATATAACATGTCCAGTATTTTGGACAAATGGAGTCAACTATCTAATTATGAAATTCAAAGAAACATTGCCTTTCTGGAGAAATACACAAATATATCACATATTACACAGAAAAATCTTGTTTTTTTGTACAACCTAGATTACGGCAGCGCATATAGGAATTTTTGTTATTTACACTGCATATTGGTAAATGTTCATTCCCAGTGGTCCTAACATCTCTTGGTGGTATCTCCGACTTCTTGCATTTTTTAGCAGGTCGGCTCGATTCTTCATCTGGGGTGGATGGTCTAGGATCTTGGGAAACTGTTGTTTGTGGCCCAAGGGCAAGACATTTTCCAATATACAGTTTGAATTCAAGTAAATCCATGATTGAGCTTTTCCTATCTCCGTTGCAGCCTTGTCTGTATTCGATCCATGAATTTGTGATTGCTAGATCGATAAAATGCCAGAAAACTCTTACTGGGCATTTTTTGGTTCGCATACAGATTCGATAATAATATATTAGACTATCACACAGGTCTACTCCTCCCATAGAACGGTTGTAACTAGTTACAGAATTTAGACATGGGACAAAAATATATTTTGAATTCTTTTTATCCCATCGACGTACGTCTGTTTGCGGTGCAGAACCTGTTGATGATGATGCCATTGTAACTGATCTGTTGTCCATCCATTTGAGAATGGTACATTTTTTGTCTTCTCTTATGAATTCGTGGAAGGAACCGCGACCTTCTGAGAGCAGCTCTTTATCATTTTTCATTTTGTTTCTAAAATCTCGTGGAATCCGGTTGTTCATAATTGTTCCCGTTCCCAATATTCCTTGTGTCAGTAAATGATCCAGTAGACTGACTGAAGTAAAATAACGATCAAAATAAATTATGTGCCCTGGTGACAAATCTGGTACAAGCTTCTTAACAACCGAACCACCTATTCCTAAATTTTGATCGGGAGAACCATCCGGCCAAGTTTTTACACCTTGGTAAATAAAAAAATCTAGTACGAGTCCAGAAGGTGTAGCCAAAACAAAATTTTTTCATCCCACAGGATTTGGCTTATTTTTAACATACTGTCGTAGAGATGTGGTACCAGTGAATGGGATCATTTGTTCGTCGATTCACAATTCTTTACTTCTTGGTAAAGTGACACATTTTCTACGAACCGCATCGATGATAGGTTGAACTTTCCACAGCCGATTTGACTTCTTTACCTCATTAGGAACACTAAGGTTATTAACAACGTGTAGAAAATTTCTTAATTTGAAAATACGGTCTCTTGGTAATTGAGTGATGCTGGATATTTCAATTCCCTTCTTGAAATATAGCCGCAATCGAGTCCAAAAATGTCCATTAAAATATGTATTCCAACCAATGTGCGATATTCTTTGGCTGTTGACTTTAGAGGTTTCTTTTCGTTTCCCTGCATGGCACGAATATTACTTTGTTCTGCCAAATTTTCCCAAAACTCATCTGGGAAATATTCCAAAAAATAGTTCAGCGGTGACCAATACTCATGATCATCTTGTACCTGCAATTCCGGATCAAGGTAGACTTCTTCTCGATTTTCAAAAACTCCTCTTTTCCATTTTTCTTCTGTTTTTTTGTCTTTGTTGTGCTTCTGAAGTAGCTGGTCTCTTATTTTGGACAAAGGTACATCATCGTTAGACTTATCTTCAACGGTATCAGGAACTGGATCTGCGTCTGGCGGCTCAAGAACAGCCTCCTCGACATCACTTGCCTCAATTGTGTCATTGACTTCAAGGACGACTTCTTCCTCATCATCGCTCAAGTAGAAGTCACTATCATTCAGAATTGTCTCAAGATCTTTATCCGTCAGTATTGACTTGCCAGCTTGCGGAAAAAGAAACAAAATGATAACAATCAAATATGGAAGCTTACGTCAAAAGTCAAAAAACTGCTTATAAACTTGAACCAGATAGAATCCCCATGTCCAAAATACTGCACATAATCAAAAACCGGTTGCTATGCAGAGATACCACACAATTTCTGTAGGTATATTACTTGAAACACTAAATTATAGTTATTTTATTTATTTATAACTAATATTTTATCAAAGCATTAGATTAAAATCCAAATATTACCTAGTTTCTGATACCACGCCATCCCTAACCTCAAAGCACGTACACCGGCAAATTAAAACTGAAACAGCATCAACGTTGCCAAATATTTTTTACCGAAAATTTTACGGCGTATATTAGAACGTCCAGTCCGCTGCACAGCGGGCCGGAAATCCTACTAGTTCATCGTGAACCTCTACAGAAATATTACGAAAAATGTCCAGTGGGTTGGACAAGTGGACTGAAGAGGTAACATACAGGGCTTAAGATACCAGTTAGCTTTAATATCATCAAATATGACTAACTCTGCACAAATTTGACAGAGACTAAGAAGTTAACACTTTTTAACCAAACCTTTAAAAGCACTGCACATTTACGCATTATTATTATAGATTCATTCCAAATAGTCATGTTATATACATCACAAGTTGTAGTGTTTACAGATTCATCTTTACTTTTTTCAGTTCTAATATCGTCTCATTTCTGAGTGGCTTTTATTCCTAGTTTATTTGAAATATAAAGGCTACTTGTCCAGAAAAATCTGGTTCCTCGATGACACATCTTTCAATACAGTCATCTCAATACTCCAGAGGTATCATATTCAATTGTTGACGATAAAGATGCTCTAAATTAAGTCAAAAAGCATCTCTGAAACACTGCTACATGTTTTTTGGTACAATCATACCGGACACCCGTTGTCATTTTTCTGAAATGTTCCTATACGTTTACAAGTGTTTATACTTGTAATCTACTAGCCTAGTATTTTTATTGAATAGAATGAGGTATAAAGTTTTCTAAAAAAAAAAAATCGATAGTTTATCATTTATTAGAGAACGAAGAAAGGTTTTGCTTTGGAATAAAGTACTCGAAAGTATTTCTCCGGGTATTTCAGGGAAAGGTTTGAGCTTTAATTTGGATTTTAGCAGCCTGAAAAATGACATTGCTACATTTTTAAGCAAAAACTAGATCTTTTTTTTTATATCGAAGCAGCCGCGCAGGCAGAAGCCTAAATGCCGGAACACCGCGGCTGCTATGATGATCCCAAAGAAATTTTGTTAATACGATTTTTGAACTGGGCTAGGTTAATAGAACTGGGAAAAGCCTCCTCCTGCAGACTGTTCCACAATCTCGACATCCTCAGGACAAAGGAGCGGTCGTATCGGCTAGTTCTGGATGTACGAAGTTCGACACGGTTAGGATGGGACGCCAAAGCCAGACGGGTCTGTCTGGCAGGCACATCGCGCGGTGGCATCATGGAAGAGCGCTCTGAGGAGCAAAGCCCGTTGGTGTAGCGGTAGAAAAGAGCCAGATCGCCGACAGCCCGCCGGCGCGAACGAGTCCCGAGACCGGACAGCATCGAGCATGGATAATGTAGTCGGGGCGGCAGCACCCCAAACGTGTGAGCAATACTCGAGACCAGGCCTTATCTAGGCCTTGTATAGAGTGAGAAGGTATTGCGGAGAAAAGTACTTCTTAGCCCTAAACAAATAGCCTAGCTTTTTCCCAGCGGCTGCGGCTATTGACGAGATGTGTTCGTGCCAGATGAGGTCCTTGGTGATCTGGACTCCAACCAGCCGAAATGAAGGCTCTTCGGCAGAGCTCGGCCATCCATCGAAACCGGGTGAGCGCAGGGACGCTTTTTGTTCGTCAAAGTACAGTGTGTTTTGGAAGCATTGAGCTGTACTAGGTTGTTGCGTCCCCAAGCGGTGATAGCCTCCCGGTCTCTTGTCAGAGAGGAAGACATCGCTAGTCTCCTTTGTCCCAACTCAGCTGCAGAGATCTGCTTGTCACTCTGAATTCCTGCATGTAAAGTGCTGTCATCAGCGAAACTGTGGATTGGCTTGATCGTGCAGGAAAGGAGGTCGTTGATATGTCAGAGAACCAGTGTCGGAGCTACGACCGATCCCTGGGGAACACCCGCGTTGACGTTGTGGGATGAAGAGGAGAACCCATCAATTACGACGGAAACCTTGCAGCCAGAGATAAAGTCAGTCACCCATCTGCAAAGCTTTTCTGGGAGGCTATAGGATGGAAGCCAAAACTTCTCATTCGTCGGTAAACACTTCGCATACCAATAGGTCTTCCGTGTTCTGCAAACGATTCATTTGCAATGGACCTGGTAGTGGAGAAACGGTCCCTTAAGGCCAATAATCTTAGGCGGCGATCTTCACGGTCTGTTGTTCTACGGCGGCGTCCAGTGCCCCTTGCTCTTTGCGTACGGCCTTCTCGAAGTCATGCCTGACAACACCTAACCACAGTGTCTACACTTCTTTGCACTCTAACTGCAATTGCCCGAAAAGAAAGTCCAGCTTCCCGAAGTCCCACTATACGGCCAATATCAAACTCACTAAGTTGACGAAATCGTACAGGTCTCCGTACTATAGGCATCGTAACCGATCGTAAAGGATGTCAAGAACCAAAATCCGCCAACGTTGATTCTTTACTGCGGCTGAAATATTCATTTTTAGAGCGTTAGTGAATTAAAAAAAGCAGTATAAAAACCGGAATGTCCAACTGATAAGGCTGAAAATTTTTTCACTTGTTATTTACAGTAAGATAAATACACTCACCAACTTTTATTAAAATAAAACCATTTAAAATGGGTGTTCGGATTTATATGTCACTTAGTATAAGTCGGCAGCCGAAAGGGCTTACTCGCGCTCCCCAGTCCTCAGAATCACCAAAAGCATGTATCAGGTACAGACTTCCATCCAGAGCAGTTACCAGCGTATTAAAAATCCCGTTGTTAGGTTTCCGATCAGATTTATTTATTCAAATTCGAAGCTGTCCTTATCTCGCCTTTTTCTCGAACACTTCACGAAAAATGTCGCCAAGTTGGTTGACTCTGCACTTCCTACGCAACGCCCTCTTATCAGACTCTCTCAGAAAAAAGTCAGCCAAACAGTCCATAGACAGTCTTTCCCTGCCCTACTGGCAGTGCATCTGGAAACGCCGCCCCTCCCCGATACCTAACTCGGGAAAAGAATATGCTGTTGCGAGGCAGACATACGTACCAATCCATATCAGAACAGCCACCAATGTGCAGGGGAATCTATGATGTGTGAAATATATTTAGGTGCGTACAATTATTATTTTTATGAATTGAGAACGTATAAAAATGTACCAGGATCAAAAAATCGGGATAAACCTCTCCACTCCCTTACAACCCCCACCCTTACGTCTTTTTGTCTCTATAACTTTCATCTGAAATTCTCAGGATGCTTGTCAAAGAACAAAGTTTGGGCGATTTTTACTTTTTTATGACATACTTGTAAAAAAATTCGTAAACTTCTGCTTACCTCGCTGGATTTTCATATTGCTTCCATTATATTTCATTTTACTTCCTCCTCTGTTTTACACAAAACCAGGCACTTCTTAATCTTTCAACGTATATGCTAAAAATAACTGTTAAGCAAACAAAATATTTCCCAAAAAAAGATTGATGTGGATGTGAAACTCATGATAAAAGGTAGCATCGCAGCCCTTCAACTTCACACCGTGTGTCATCTCGAAAGCACCATACCATTTAACGGCAGAAAGTGAAAAAATAAGATACGAGGACCATTCTCCTACTCTTATAGTAATGTGTGACAGCTGGATATATGATACCGTCGTCTGAGCATGGAAAAAATAAGCCGTTATAAAATGATATCCCCCAACAGCGATGTCAGGGCGTCGGAAAAAATCATTTTATAGGCGGCATTTATTTCACGTCGTAAATGTCACCATGGCCACATTGCTTCCTCTTCACTCCTCCTTAGATACGAGGGTATGGTGGATAGTATTGTGGCAATTAAAAACTCCAATTTTCAGTTAAACGGTAGCCTTTTCTTTGCATAATTCCCTTCGTCTCCAACATACTCGGCCAAACGTTTCTCAAATGTTAAGGAGAAGAGGTCCGTAATGCTATCAATATATTCATTTACACCCTCTGTCACGTGCCAAAATCACGTAACCTTTTTTTATTATTTTGATCACTACCAGTAATTTGAATTTCTCTTCATTAATAGTAGCGTGCCCATTCCTAGGCCTAACCCTTTTCAATGATTTTCTTTTGGCAACTTTCGTAGTTTATTGATTGCATAATTTCATACGTATTATAATATCATTTTTTTTCAGCGATTCAGTATTTTGTTGAAATCTTTTGGACACTGATTTTCGAAATTGCCTCCTAAAGTTTTGTTGGTCCCTCGTGACGAGTTGGTAACCAGCGCGCCACCTTGTGACTTTACACGTACCAGCCGTATAGGGATATTTGGTTTCTACCAAGATACCTTCTGCAATGCAACTTATTTAACCTTCTTCAAGAAAATTAGGTTTTCTGCTGCATTTACTTTCCTCGGAGACTGCGGTAGGGTTGTCGTTTCGTTAATTTTTAGATTTTGGGATGTTAACGCCCCAAACACCAGTTTATCGAGTAGTACCCTTTCATTTTGTACTTTACGATTAGCTGTGTTGGTTTGGGTACTACCCGTCCATTTTCTAATGGGATTTTAACCTCCAGCGGTAAGTTCTTCTTTGTATACCATCGGAATACGTCCATTAACGTATGTCCTGAAGAAGTTTGTTCAATATCTGCTCCCTTTTAGTGGAAAGGCATCGCGGAGAACCAAATTTCACACTCCTCCAGCTTTATTTTGTAGGTGCCTTGTAGCTGTTTCGCAGCCGATTTTGTCTGAAGCCTTTCTCTTGATAATTCTCAACTTGAAATCTGGGAACGGCAGTCCGGGGATAGCAAATGAAGAGAACGAGATATACTCAGGCAAGCCATATCTAATTTTCCAATTGCCAAGACACCTTTGTGAGCCATTGATCTTTTCTGATGACAAATGACCTTTACTTCTTCAGGCCTCAGTTCACAAATTTTTGGAACGCTTTTGATCAAGGCGATTGAAATATCATTCACCCCTATTAATCCCACTCACCAAGTAATCATCTAACAGAATATCCGTCGCAATCTAAAACACATATTTGTGACAGCTGTAATTTTCTTTGATGCTGAACACAGATTTTTACATACTGCTGCGACTGCTGTTTTGCTTCTGGCATGGACCCATCTCTCATCCATGGTAACGAATCGTTGCACATAATCGATCGGATACCTACCGAATTGGACCTCTTGTCTTATGCCACGCAAGTGTGGAGTAAGCTCAAGCTCAAGTCTTATGATGACGCTCCATCTTATGACCTTCCAAAGGGTCTTTGTAGATTGGTGGCTGACTTCCACTCTGGCCGCAAAACATCCGTTGTAATTGACGGTATCTTCTCTTCATCCAACAACGTCACCGCGTGTATTCCCCACAGCTTTGTTCATGACAGCACTCAGCATGCAGGAATTCAGAGTAACAAGTCGGTCTATGCCGGTTAGATGCAGCTAGGAAGATTAGCAGTGACTTCCTCCCTGACGAGAGACCTGGAGCTTATCACTGCTTGGGGACGCAAGAATCTGGTATAGTTTAATGGTTCCAAAACAGTGTTCTACCAAGCAGCGCGCTAGCGCTCATCCGGTTTCTATGGATGGCCAAGTTCTACCAAAGATCCGTTCATTTCGTCTGGATGTTCAGTGTGTGTGCCTGACAGACAAACCCGCCTCACTTCGGCCTCCCAGCCCAACCACGTCGAACTTCATACATCCAGAACTGACCTATACGACCGCTCCTTGGTCCATAGGGTATCGAGATCGTGCCTCAGGAGGATTATTCCCGGTTGTACTAACTTTAGGTAGTTCAAAAATCGGATAACAAAGTTTTTTCCAGCGCCTCATAGCAGTAGTGGTGAATTGGTATTTAGGCTTATGCCGTGCGGCACCCACCTTGTGTAAAGCTTTCTCATCCATAGTTTTTCCTGCAAGACATTTTACGCCATAGCAATCTTACTCACGTAGTCCCCATGCTATCATTCATCGAAGTATCGTGGACCTTTTCGATGGTGTCAAGTGTAGTTGCGATTTTTTGCCTTCCCATTCGCGCGGGTCATCTTCAAGGGACGTGCGACAACGGTTAAGTTTAGCTGCATAATTCTAATAGTTCAAATAGAAAGAGCAGCTTTTGTTTACTTCATTAGGAGTTAGTCTATTCATAACAAGGAATTCGATGAAAGTACGATATTAACCTTTAACTACTCGCGCTGGTGTATATATATAGTACACCAAAATGGCGCCGAGGGCTGCCGAGTCCATGCGAATAGCTGTTCGTCCGCGCCGAGCCAGGTATGCCTCGCTCGATGTATCTTCCAGATGTAGCGCCAGTACGGTTCGGATCGCTAGAGGACAAGGTTAGATATTTCAAGAAGTTTGAGGTGGTGTACAAAATACACCAAGGCGAGCAGTTATGTAAGTAGATAGTGGAATGTATTTTTTTTAGGTTTTCCATGAAAACTTATTTGTAATGTAGTCTGTATATTTGTATATAATTAAACATCGATTATATGTTTTGAATTAATTGATTTATATATAACATATTATTCACTGTACTAATTTAGAAATTTCAAGAGTTAGGGAAAACTATGATCGAGAACGAGACGCAAAGGACGTTACAAAAACGGAAATGCTGGCTTTTATAGGCTTACTGTTTTTATCTGGATCTAAAAAGCAAAACCACACCCATTTTTTGGAATTATGGACAAAAGACGGTACCGGATCAGAAATATTTCGAGCTTGCACGAGTTATCAAAGGTTTCTTTTTCTGCTGGCAAATATTCGATTTGATGACAAAACAACAAGGCATGAACGCAAGAAAATAGATAAATTGGCCGCAGTGCGGTACGTTTTAGATAAATTTGTAAGTAATTGCAAAAAAAACTACTCTATGGGCGAATTTATGACAATAGATGAAATGTTGATTGCGTTCCGAGGACGATGCAGCTTTGTCCAGTACATACCAAACAAACCCGCGAAATATGGTTTGAAGGCATTTGTGCTCTGTGATGCTAGAACATTTTATGTGAGTAATTTGGAGCTGTACTGTGGAAAACAACCAGATGGCCAATATAGCCAATCTAATACACCAACTGCCATCGTTCACCGTTTGCTAGCAGAACAAAAAGGAAGCAATAGAAATCTAACCTCCGATAATTGGTATTCAAGTTACCCTTTGGCAGTGGAACTTCTTCAAGACAAAATAACTTTCATCGGAACCCTGAAGAAGAATAAAAATAAAAATAGGTTGGTTGGGTCATCACTTTTTGGATTCCAAAAGGATGTAACGATAGTTTCACATGTCCAAAAAAAAAATAAATGCGTGGTTTTGATTTCAACTATGCACGACGACTCCACTATTGATCCATATACCAACAAACCTGAAATAATTCTAGATTATAATATGACCAAAGGGGGTGTGGACACAGTGGACAAAATGTGCAATACTTATTCTGTTGGAAGAAGAACAAAAAGGTGGCCATTGGCTTTCTTCTTTCAGTTGCTAAATATAGCAGGCATCAATAGCCAAATTTTGTATAACGGCACTCACCCTGAATCTCCTCACAAGTCCAGAAGAATTTTCCTGAAAACTCTTGCTCTGTCATTGATGAAACCTTTTCTTTCTGAAAGAGCTGCAATACCTACGTTACCTATAGATATCAGACATTTCCTATCCAGATATAGACAAACTCAAATGGATGAAGAAGAGGAGCCACCCAGAAAAATTAGAGGAAGATGCTCCATCTGCGCCCGAAAAAAAAAATAGAGTTACCACAATTACATGCAGCATTTGTCACCAGTTAGTGTGTAAAGAGCATAGTGTCAACGTTATCACCTGCCACAAATGTAAGGAAGGCGGATCCCATAGTGAATAGAGAATTATTAATTATGGTTGTTTTTTTCAATTTATTTTTACTGTCTTATTTGATTTTGTTTACTATTTTTGCTAATAAATATGTATTTGAGTTCAACAGTTGCTCTTATTACCACAGCTATAACTTATAGGGCAAACAAAACATATATTTGGATCATAACTTGCAACGGTGTACAAAATACACCGCGCGAGTAGTAACGTGAAATAAAAATGCGCGAGTAGTTAAAGGTTAACCTTATCCATCTCGACCATCCAGGACGTTCACTTAAAAAATTCATCTAGACGAACTATTTGACCCAGGTAGCACAAGCACGTGGAAATTACGTTACAAACTGATGATGAAATGATGGCAAGTCAAGAGTTGAATGACGTAAAGGTAACGTAAAAATGGTCTAATGTCACATACCGCAGGCAATGATTGGTTACTTGTTGAACGTAAAGATGACGCCTATCATTTATAATGGATAACCACGTTTAGCTTCTTTAAAAAATTATTGCTGGGCCCTCCCTCCATTACTTTGCCAGTTTACATGACGTTTGGGAACAATACAATAATGTTGCCGTTTTTACACCATATGACCTGTGTAATGGTACGGGTAGTACAAATGGTACTACAAACACAAAACATGCTACATAATTAGAATCACGTAAGACTGAAACTAGTTGTTTCCAAAATTGAATATCCTTCGATAGATTTAGGAACACTCAGTACATGGAAGTTGAAGCAACGAGATGCGGGTAAGGCACGGGTATTATGTATAAAACTTATGAAACGTCAAATAAAACTATAAAATGTCATCTTGCAGACTAGGTAGTTTTTAGGGTGCAAACAGTCAATTCACGTTTGCTCACCAGGATCGTTGAGAGCGTCCATCTATGGAGGAATAGCCGAACTACACGTACACGCATTGTTGGTTGCATATGTTTTGTGAAGCCGAGTAGTCTACAGTTTTCATCTCGGAGAAGAAAGTTGGTTGAATTGTGTTTATTAGTCTGGATGTGGATAAAATCAGAGATATTTGCTGTGTCAGAAAAAGATAACTCAATATGCTGCCAATAGAATATATCTATTAGCTGTGCCCTACGGTTATTTATATATTGTTCTTTCTGAAGACAGGTTATGTTAAAAGTTCTAAATTATGATTTTTTACGTTTCTTTTTTGTGTCTTCAAAAACTTTTTTTTGTGTCTTCAAAAACTTTCCAGAATGGATAAGAAAAAGTGGATATGCAACTAAGTATGTGAGACAAGAATCCAATGAATTTATTATGAGCACACATTATTAGGACACAAATCCTCACTATGCACCTATGCATTGCCGTTACGTCCAGTAATGCCATCTCTGAAGCAGATTTTACATTACATTTACATCAGCTAGTGCTAAGCTAACATCTTGTAGACCTACATAATGTTCCAAAAAACCAATATTACGTCGAAAAAAAAAATCGACAAAATGTCACTTTTCAAGATACGTAATACCCGTGCCGATTATACAGTTAGATGCAGCACTGAGTCAATGTATCGCTATTGTTTGATTATAACAGAATTCAATAAAAATTTTACAAAAATGTTGTGTTATAACTTGAGTCTATATCTCTGTGGATAGTTAACCATAAGTACATGTCAAAACGTTGTAATACTTGATATTGATTGATTCACTTTTGCACCGTGTTTATAACCAGCTTGCGCTAGTATTTAAACACGTTTAAACTGGTCAGGATTAGCGGATGAAGGCCAATTTGCTTTGTTTATTACTTAGTGTATTTCTGCATCGCACAGAAAACTGTTTAACGTAATACTTTTTTTCATTACAATCATGAATCCAACTCCGAAGAATATTGTAGAGTCTTCTAAACTGTAACTCATAAGTGGAAAATCGACAAGAGTTGTCGCTTATGAGTTAAACGTACACTGTACAGAGAATAAAAGCAAAGTGTCAATTTCCTATGCCAAGTTATGTTGGTGGTCTTACTAAGAAGTTATCTAATAGAGAGGTATTTAAGATCACTGGGATGTCAGTGAGTAAGTGGACTGTTCGTCGAGCATTACACAATGTGAATATGCAAACTGTAGAGAAGAAAATCAACCTCTCCTTACAAAAAAAAACAGAATGAAGCTAGAAAAGAAAACATAGAGCACAGGTGGGCAAAAATGGATTTGAAAAAAGAACGCGAACCTTTACAAACAGTGAAACATGGTGGTGGTTACATAAAACTTTGGGACTGCATAAGACTTAGTTCAGATGACGCGCGTACCGCTCATGCTCGCTTTGAAAATACATATAATTAATACTAGCTGTTCACATTGATGCGCGCATGAGAATACATATGTGCGTACGACGCCACTAGACGCGGCTAATCTCAATACGCGCGTCGGTCAGCGTCGACGCGCGTATTGAAATACTAGACGTTCCCATTGCCTGTTCAGTTAGCGCGCGTCTTTCCTGGCATTCAGGCGACAATTCGTTACGTATGGTAGTTAGTGAAATGGAAGTAGAGTAATGGAACACCGATCTGTTTATTGATGAAGTTAAAAAGATGCCAGCGATTCGGATCATTGGACTGCATTTAGATAAGACGGCAAAAAGAAGCGCCTGGGTGGAAGTGGTCCTAATTTTTTGCAAATCCGATGACATCGAAGAAAAAAAAGAAAATATTAGGTACGGTTGTTCGTAATTGATGTTTACAATAAAGACAACAATTTAGATCATTGTATCCTGCCATTCAAGTTTCCCTTCATTCACAAAGTACTTTGTCAATTTTACTCGAACCCTATCTGCATCCTTTATATTACGACCAGTGTGTTTGCCGATTTAATGTTGTCAGTGGCGCTGTGTTTAGTATATCTTCAAAATTATATCCATTATAGTTGGACCAGCGAAAGATTGCAAGCCGAAAGAATGCGGACAAAAAATTGCGAAGTTGTCAGATGTTCTACATAAAATGCGGTCCATACATATTAACATATTTAAGATATAGAATTGTTCCGCTGAATTTGGCAATGTAGCTGGAAAACCCAGGCCGCAGGTAAACATCCGGTCGCTGATTGGTCCAAAACTCTTATCTTATCTGAAACTAGAATAACGTGCCGATGGCACGGTCATTTATAAACCTACTCCCATAGGCGTAGGCAGTTGGCAAATACTTTGAAAATATAATTTACTGTTTAGTGGTGATAATGGAATTCAAGCATGGGAAAGTTATTCACAGCCAGGCAAGGGAAATAATAGCAAACGTGATACGTGCTTGCGATGCAGAAGCGGCTAACAATACTTTCGTTTATCCACTGGTAGCTAGAAATGCAAGGGCGGCATATTATACGGGTGTTAGTGAACGAACTATAAGTAAAATTAGAAAAGAAGATAAAGACAGGCAAAATGCAACCTCCACACAGCCTTTAGCTTCTCCCGGAAAAAAGAGATCACGCCCTTCTGTGATCCAAAAAATTGATGGAGTCGATTTTTCCATTATTCGGAGAATGATAGAAAAATTTTACTGTGATTTTAAAGTGGTACCTACTTGTAGTAAACTTCTAATCAAACTGAAGGAAGAAATGGAATTTCCATTTGGTAAAGAATCGTTGAGGCTGCTTTTAAAAGCAAAAGGATTTTACTGGCGTAAATGCCACAACAAAAGGAAATTACTAATGGAAAGACCCAGTATTTTACATTGGCGATACAAGTATCTTAGGTCTATTAAAAAGTTCCGGGAAGAAGGAAGGCATATTATTTATTTGGACGAAACTTGGGTTGATAATGACCTCACTTTCAAGAAATGCTGGCAAAGCGAAGAAATTATGGGTGTCCTGAGCAATATAAGTTCTACAGGTAATAAAGTTTCTTTCACCTCGATTTTGCTTATTATACATTTTTCTCAATTTTGGAATATTCTTAATAAGTGCTCATTTAATTTGTCTAATTGAATACATAATCCCTTGCAAGTATTTTTTTCTCAAAAATATGTTTTTTATACATAGTGATTCAAAAAGGTGTTGGCAAACTTAAAATAACACTAAAATGAGGCTATTTATTCATTTCCAGGACGACTTATAATTGTTCATGCGGGTTCGCAAGATGGTTTTGTTCCTGGAGCCTGTCTCATTTTCAAGGCTGGCTGTGCCACTGGTGATTATCACGGTCAAATGAACCAAGAAAATTTCACGAAGTGGCTTACTGAAAAACTATTTCCTAACATTCCTCCTAATAGTATTATAATAATGGATAATGCACCTTACCATTCAGCTTTGGAAGACAAGCCTCCAACTAGATCTTCTCTAAAAAGAGACATCATCACGTGGTTGAGCAAAAAAGGTATAGAGCATGATCCTAATGCTAAAAAAATGGAGCTTTATGAAATAGCTTGTCTACATAGGCCACCATCTGATGAGAAAAATTATAAGATAGATAATTTAATAAGAAGTTTCGGACACACCCCACTTCGAACGCCACCCTATATGTGTCAGTTTAATCCCATAGAGATGATTTGGGCACAAGTAAAATTTTTCATTAGAAGCCATAATACAAGCGGCGAATTTACTATAAAAAAACTAGATGAAATTTCTAATAAGGCCATCGCTTCAGTAAGTGCCAGTGACTGGCAAAAGGTTATTGGACATGTTATAAAAATTGAAGATGAATATTGGGAAAAAGACAGTCTCATTCAAGAAATACAGGAAGAAATAATAATCAACATAGGAGGTGAAAGTGATAGCAATGACAGTTCCTCAGACAGTGATCATGACTCTAATCAGGATTGAAACTATACTAGATTGGCTACCTTTTAGAATTTTTAGATATTCATTTATTATACTATTGGTTTGTGGCTTTTAGTATCTCAGTAGAAAGTCTAATTCTATGTGTTGTTTATGGGTTATTTCATCAAGAAATTACTTTTTGTTTTCCTATATTTTTCTATTCAGTCAGATATTTTTGACTTGTTGTATTCTATTTTAGAAGAATGCATAATTTGTTTTGCTGTTCAATCATAATGCGTACATAGGAATATTACTTGTTGCCTAAAAAATATATTTATTTTGTTCTCAATATTCAGTGTTTGTGTATATTTATTTCTTATAATGTATGTTTGGTATCACGTCATTATGAATCGCAAAAAAATATTAATACTACCAGTTGTAATAAAATATAAATTCAATTAATAATTCAAGTCTCTCCGATCTCCGCCTATGACTCCATATAAAATCGTCTAATGGTAAGGTTTTTTCATCGCATTTCCCCCTTTCGTCCCTAGCAATCTTTGGCTGGTCGATCATTATTAATTCGTACGTAATCTTGTAAAACACATATTGCCTTAACAATACTCTCTGCAAATTCTATGTCTACATCCAGTGGCCGGTGTAATATTCGCCACTTGTTACACGCAATACCAAACGTGCATTCAACACAGCTTAGTGTAACAATGATTTTTTCTTCCGGTGAAATGCAATACCTTACTGCATTTGCATCTGCTGCAATACCATCCTTAATTGTGGACAGCAAGTTATCAAACGTTTTTATTGACATCGTGAAGTAGTTGAGAAAAAGGTATAAACTTGTAGAGAGCCTATTTCTTGAAATTGGGTGAATCCAGCATGTCCCTTCCCTCCTACGTCGTTTGTTTCTTCTACATGCTAGCCAAATACAAACAGCTTCTCTCACATCCATTCTCGTTGATTAAACACAATAAACTGACACTCGATCACCTAGTCTCACTCTATATAAAAGTCGTACGCGTGTCATCTGAACAACGACACAGCAAACGTGAACTAAGCCTAACAGCTTATGCTGTGGGACCAATACAAAATCGATGGAAATATAGATGGGAAAATGTATCTCAACGTTCTTAAAGCATATTCGATGAAATATGCCAAATCGGCTTGCTAAGCAAAAACTTCTAGTCCTTCCGTAGCCATCTCAAAGTCCTGACATCAATCCCATAGAGAATTTATTAAATGGATATCAAGCACCACCATCAAACTTGAACATTCTATGTGAACGCGTACAAGAACAGTGGTACAAAATTCCACCCAAATGCTATGAAGAACTCGTTAAAAGTTTGGTTAACAGGTTACATGCGTTTAAAAAAGCAAAAGGTCCTTGGATAAAATATTAAAAATGGGTTTTTATTATACAGGGTGGCGCATCGAAAACGAAACAGATGCATTTATTGGCAGCTCAGTTTTTTCTTTGGAAAAACGCTCAGACCCGTCGATTTTGTTTTCAAGGGGGACACAAGTTTGGCAAAAAATCACATTAACACGTGCAGCCCCCTGAGCGGGGGTGACACCAACCCTAAGATCTTAAATGGAAAGGGGGGTCGAGTGCTACCTTATTTTATTTTTGCATTTCCACTTATTTTTAAACAATATCAAACATTATATATCGGAAAGCTAGAAATATAAGCGATAAATGGAACACGATCCGATGACGTTTGGCAACACTATAACATAATTTGTCCTTTCGTAGAACTTTGAGTTGTCTCAAGTGAACGTCGAACAGGGTTTGAATGAAATGATTATTCCTCTGTCCGCTGATTTTATCCGTTTTGGAAAAAGTACATAGTTTAAAAATATATATCATCAAAAGCATGTTATAACAACGTCTTATAGAATACATATAAAATTGCGTATTCAGTGGACGTCATTACGACGTCGATATTTGGAACAATCACGTCAGTTGACGAGTTATTACTATGTTTCGAAGTCATTATGACGTGCTTGCGCTAGCTGGTGGAGAACAAGTTGAAACTGATCATAGGAACACATGCGAGCCCATGAGGGGTAATATAAATTTCGCTGATTGAACCGCCATGTGGGCGTCAGGTCTAGAACCTTTCACATTATCCTCGTAGGTATAAATTATGCATAGGATTTATAATACGTCGGACGACTTTTACTGCTGTTCGTATATTTTAGATTTAAGTATGCCAGTATTTGCTTTTTTCCAATCTGAATGCAACTCTGTTGTGTTACTCTCCATTGACATGATAAAAAATGAAATGAAGAGAATATGTTCTGCAACAATTAAAATTTTCGTGTCTAGGGCTTTCCCCACACTGAATCAACGTCTATCACATGAAGAATTACTTGGATTAATTGAATTTGATTTTAAATTAGTTTTGCTGAAAGCACTATAAAGCCTGTCCAATACAAGGATCATATGCATGGGTGTCTCAAGACGTATGGGAGATACAGCTCAGGTTAAATTAGGAAAAAGCTGCGTTCTTTTGGGCGTATTTACATGCCATTGAGAAACTAAACATTTCGTGGCTTACAGAGGTATCACGGAAATAATAAAATTTGGCCAAATCGTTTCCGTTTTTCTTTCTGACCTTACTTTAAGTACTATCAAAAAAATAATTCAACCTTTTTATTGTCACATGATTGAATTTTGTACCCGACTGTTAGGGCTCAACCGTGTTATCCTGTCTATATTTCTAGTAATAATTTGGGAAAAAAATATAACCAACCCTGTGCTCAATTGGTAGATAATGTGAACTCATAGTGTCGTTCTTTGTTCTTTGGCCTTTGATAAAAATAATAATAATGGGTCTTTATTAAGGGATACATTACATATTTATATTTTAAAAGGCGAAGTCTAGAAAATGTGTATTCTATTCAATCTTTCGGAAAATGATTAACAATAATAAATTGAATTAAAAATAAAAAAGGCTCAGAGAGTAAAACATTAGAGTGATTTTAGATAACAAAAACTATACATGGCTTTAATTAACAACGCAACAATTAACACAATGAATACTGAATAGAGAAAGGCATCCGAGGCAATATTCCTAACCAAGTAACCTTTTTTCACACCCCTCTTAAAGTTAGCTATATAAAGCGCTTTGAGGCTATCAGATACATCATTGTATATTTAAATTGAATCATATACGAGTATAAATGACCGACGGAATAGCGTGGTATTGTAGAATGGAATTGCAAGTCGTTTTTTCAATCTGAAATTGATGTCATTTCTTCCGCGAAACAATAATTTCCTATATAAGTAAGGGGAAGACTGCGAAGTTATTATTTTATGTATCATAGTAGCAACTGCGTATCAATACATATCGTCTATTCTCAACCATTTTAGCTCAATTATTTTTCCCGAAGTTGAATGATATTTTTTAAGATTGTAGATAAATCTGCAACAGCTATTTTGAAACTTTGTAACCTATTTTTCGATGCAGCATCCAGACATGGATAGTAAATAGTAATGCAATAAGCAATAATAGGGGAATATAAGAGATACACATAACTTTTTCCGTGTTTTAAAATTCGTAATATGCTTATTGCAGTAAAATCGTTTAAAGACGAACTAGCATTTTTTAATGTAACGGATAGATGTGCATTGAAGCGCAGCGAGCTATCAAACGTTAACCCTAAATCCTTAGCTAAGACCACTAATGGCAATGGAACTCCTCCAATTTGTATATCAAGTTCCGGCAGTAAATTATCACGACCATTGTTTGAACAAAAAAGCATAACAGAAGCCTTAAAAGAATTTACTATAAAGTTATTTTTCTTGGAAAAACGCATTTTTAGAGGCGTCATTCAGTATTTGAATGAACATTATCCAAATCGCTGGATGGGTCGAAATGCTCCTGTTCCTCGGAAATGGCCAGCAAGGGCTCCTGACCTCAATCCGATGGATTTCTGGTATTAGGGAGAACTTAAAGGGATGGTTTATGGGGCTGGTCTAATAACAACTGAAGCACAACTTCGCGAAAAAAATTTTAACGCGGCTGAAATAATAAATGGACAACTTTGAGGACCTAGAGTAAGAAAAAAATGGGTTCGTCGTCATGAAACTTGTGTGGAAAGTGGAGAACGACATTTTGAACACCTTTAAATACAAAAAGGTACAGTGTGGGTTTTAAAAAGAAAGACAATGTATGTATCAAAATTGTGTTTCCTATATATAAGTGGATTTTTTTATTACGTTCAATAAACTTTGACACACCAGGTGAAGCGCTGAGACAGTTGGTGGTAAGTCCGCTTTTTTAATTGTTTGCATTTTACGAGTACATTATCATATAATGAATTAATACCTAAGAGCCAAAAATAACAAATTCCATCTTTATTTACACTGCGTTCCGTCGTAATTTGCGTCTGGCATTGCGGCGTTGTCAGATTTTATTTCACTTAAGAGTCGCTTTTCTCTAAAAAAATGCCGTTTGACCCTCATATTGTATGGAACTTTTTGCTTCTTTTAACCACCTCTATCACCCATTTAAATAATGACTATCATAACGTTTACACCTTGTATAATGGTTGAGGTTTGGGTGCCACCTAGTTTCCAAGGAGTAACTTTTCGGCCCATCAAAACTCAAACTGATTGCCAAGTCCTGGGAGACAAGCAAAAGGAGATTAGTTGGTACTACCCCCCCAGCTACATGGTTTTCAGCAAAAATTTAAATAAAAAAAGAATCGCCTTGGTAGGTGCTTGGCTATTACAGACAGGTGGGATTGATTTCCACACATGAAAAGGGATAGCTGCTATGGAGTCTCTCGAAGGAAAGGCTACCCAAACGGAAGCTCCAAACCAAAGGTACGCAAGCGTATGAAGATCCAGAGGTAAATCAGAACCCGAAGGTAGAACCCTAAATAGAGAAAATTATGCTTGGCTATTACAGAATGGTGGAAATGCTTCCATTACACATTCATGAAAACTGATGCTCAGTTTCAAAAGTATGCGGTTAAAATTGGTTTTTGATAAAGCCTCAAACAAAAAAGTCCCGAGGTTCAACTCACCTTCCACGAAATCTCTAAGAAAGACATTCTCACAAACTTAACTAGAGCTATGTGCAGGAGCACCGTCTTTTTGAAACCAACAGCTATTAACCTGTGCCAAAGTTAAATTATCCAGGCAGTATTCTAGATCATGTTGCAATAATTGAAGGTATCATGAAGGTACGACCAAACTCTCATCGGCTTGTATTACCTTTCAAGGGGAAATTCTCCTACATTTCTCTCTAATTGCCTAGTTGATATCTCAGAGTTCTCAGCAACTGCTTGTGAAACACACAGTTTCCTCTGAAGATGCCTTTTTTCGAGACTTTACAGGCTTTTTGAATAAGCTGTATTCATTAAAATTTCGAGCCAGTTCTAAAAAAATGGGTTTATTTGGCTGCCTTCTTCCAGGAAATTTGTCAAGATACCTTTCTGCAGTACTTTTAGTATTTTTGTAGCACAAAATGTAGCAGGTCAGCATGTCGAACTTTTCTTCATTCCTAAATGACCCCATGACATCTTTAACAATAATATCAATACACAGTTATAACAATACTTAGTGACAGGTTCCCTTCAAGCATCTGTTTGTAACGCCTACCCAAAAAATAAAATGAAAAAGCAGATAAAACGCATGTTTCCTTATACCCAAGGAAATAAATGTAACGTGTGGTACATCTTTGAATTCGTATGAAACAATTAGATACAGGGTCTACTTTTTTCGGACCATGAAATAAAGTTGATGATGGTTTCTCAGTAACGAACTGTCACGAACGGCACAAAATTCAAATACACCACCATGTAGTGCCAATGAAAAATATTCATCAGCTCTTTGATATTTCTTAAAATAGAGTTAAAAAAATGCTGTGACCAAATTATATTTTTTCCCAAATATCTCAGTGAACCACGAAACTTTTACAAGTTTTTCAACAGCAGGTAAATATGCCGCAAAGAACGCCAAGTTTCTGTCAATCTTTTCTTTTTTAATGAAATTTGAAACGGTCATGTTTTTACGTCAGATGGTGTTTATACTTCATCCCTTCCTACTTGCGAAACTTTCTCCTAACTTCAGTATGAAACTTCTAATTAAAATGGCCTCAAATTCCTTCATGGAAACCGAACATTTGTTAGCTAAAATACAAGCAAAGATGTTCGGGCTTAACTAGCGTTGCAGGCAATTTATTCTAAAACTTTTAATTTAAACGGCACTAACGCACTCTGAACGCAGAAGTCGGATTCTTGAAACTAGAATATGAATTATGAAGTCATATATCATAGCAATTAGGCTATGTATTGGTACAGTTAGAACCGTTTTTTGGGAATATTAATAATAATCTGCTAGGCTGACGATGGTCTTACATCTCTGAGATATTTTATGCAAATGGTTTCTCCTACTTTCCTTTTTATATTTGAGCTACCTGTATACTAGTATGAAAAGAGCTGGCTTGGTCACCTCAATACTGAGTTTTCCAATGGACCTATATTCGCTTGTTGTTTCTTTTATCTGTCTCGAACGACTTAACCCCTATCGCACTGATAATTGCTAAAAAGCCTGACACAACGTTGAATGCGGTTAGATATGGCCTCAAAGACGGAAAGCAAACTGATCTCATTCAGCAGGTGTTCTGGTAATTTTTAAGAAAGGACAAGCATATCATGCATGACCGTTTCGACGGTTTAAAACAGACGTATTGACACATCAGGTCTTTGTGTAGTTTTAATGGAAGCTTGCCTTTTTTATGTTAGCATTTAGAAGACCCCTTATCAGGTACTTAATGTCTTCCCGCGTCATTTAAATTTTCAGATCAATCTTTACGCGAAATGTTAAAATACTGACCACGTAAAACGTAGGGCGTTAAAAAGTTACCTCGAAGCTCAAGGGTAATTCACCATTGCGCCTGGATCGATATTTAATGAAACTGTGCTCTGCTTTTAATTTATGTTTCTTTATATTATTTCATCTAATAAAGGTAAACAATACAGAAGTGTTTCAAAAACTGATTACGTGAAACTTGTGAACTTGTTTAGTTGTTGAGATATTTATCATGAAATCTTATAGTAGTAGTAGTGTATAAAATACAATATTAAGTTAATAAACAAATACATATATACCGCAAATGTATGATTTAGCTGATTTGAGTAACTTAAGTACAACAACAAACATAAAAGAAAACATAATACACATAACTAAAGTTATTTTATGTAACACGTTTTATAAGTCAATGAATACTTTTAGATTGACATGTAAAGCCTGTTGAAACCAAAATGGTTGGTTGTGTACCTGCAGATAATTTCGGTAATACATATTACTTCGAGAATGATGTTAGTACGTATCAACTTAGTTAAAATTATGACAGACACCTTAAAAGTATAAAGAGGAGTAGCACTCATGATTTACGATTATTTTATTAAACTATTTCTACTATCTTTCTTGTCTCTTTTCTCCCAATTAGGAAATATGTATTCTTTAGACAAACATTTATAAATCTTTCGTGATAGGTAGTTGTCGCATCGTAAGCTTACATTTCTCTGCAAAGTTTCTATTTCATTCTCTTTTTGTCTGTTGCTATAAGTATGACTATCTATATTGAAGTTGCTTTCCAGTCTCTGAAAATAATTTTTCAGAAGGATGAGTAACTTCCTTGTCATATACTACTTTTAACATTCTCATTTGCAGTGTATCTAGAGGCCTCAACGGCAATATGCGATACTTCTTGAACTCAAGCGTTTCGTCACTCAACTAATAAATCAATTATTATTGAATTTGATATTAATATTTTGTGCCTACAATTTCGTTGATGGAGCATCTTCTTTGTTGTAAAATCAATTTCTTGAGTTTTTTTGAATGCTTTAATTGTTTTTAATGACTCTGGTATGAATTTATATAATTGTGGATCCAAGAAAAAAAGGGATCGCTGAGTAATGGCTTTTGATGTTTTTGGAATCCACATTGAATTTTCATTGAATCTTGTTCTGTAGCTATGTAGCTTTACGTATTTCGAATGTTTGATATAATGTACTAGACCAAAATAAAAACAAATTTGTCCGCAATCTCTTAGTTAAGCCTCCACATACAAAGAATGACTTGGATAAGTAACCTCCTTATGGAGGATCAACTATAGAATTAATTTTTGAGTAGTGTCAATAATACCACCAAGCCAAAATTCCGTAAGGTAGTAAAAGATACGCCAGAGCGTAATATAGATTGTATAGATTTTTTTATCCAGAATATCTCTGAAGTATCTGAATTTTGGAATAAGACATCTTAGTCTCTTCACCAGGTAGTCTGTACGGGAATTCCACTTTAAGTGTGTTTCCAAAACTATCGGTTGAATGAATTTCTTTTAGACCACTGCCTGTATGAAACTCAAGATTAATCAATTGTGGCGAGAGCCTATCGTCACAAGAAAATGCTGTATAGAGTGTTTTTTGTAACTAACTGTCATAGCTCTTTCCGAAAAGAAATTAATAAGCATTTTACTTATTTTGAACAAACGTTGATAAATAGATTGAATAAAATGGGCCCTGAGACACCTTGGGTTTCAACCGATACGTTATTTGGTTTACTAAATATATTGTTAATTTAACGCTCTGTGTTTGACTTGACAAATAATTTTTCATAAGTTCGTATGTTACGCCACGGAAAGCTAAAGTTTCTAAAGCGATTTATGAGTAATAGAGTCCAACGCCTTTGCCAAGTCAGCAAAAAGCACACGCAGTTGGTTTGCCAATATCGATATACTATATATGTTACTTTTTAATTCTGCAATAGTCCATAGTTTCCTCCTTATTCCATCAATCGATTTCATTGTTGCTGTATTGCGCTTGGTTATGCCGTTAGTGGTTGGGGAATAATTTTACCCCTAATCTGTCACTAATCTGATGTTGCTATTTTTCAACTTTCCCATTGCAGCGAGTTGTTCATTACCCTTGCCCTTTCCCTTCTAGTCATACAATGAAACCTTCTACATGGCACTAATTTTTAGCGCACGTGTTTGAAACTACAACCATTAACTTACGCGGTGTAACAACTTCTAACTTGTGTTAATTAAATATGAATTTGTAAAGCGATGCACCTGTTTTGATATAAAATACGGCTTTAAACATGCTGCTGCGCCAGTTTCTTCAAGATAAATCATACATGAGAATGGTATGGGATGTGAAGAAATGTAGATTATAAGTAGAATTTGATTTATATACCATGAAATGTTGACAGTATGGAACGAAAGCCATGTGGAACGTCTTGAAATAGTAAAGTGTATGGGTGGTTTAAGTTGAACGTGATATATATTTCATAAAGGCCTGTTGGAGTGGAACATCCAAGCATATGTGAAGTTTTTCATACAAAAAATCCCTACATGTGGTGGAGTAAATGCCTTATTATAGTTGTCTATCAATCTCTCCAGCTTTTTACACATTTGTAATGCCACGTTAAGACTCAACACCATTTAGCGCTCTTTCATCTAGAAGATAACCGCTGTAACAAATGGTCTAAATATTCAAGGCATTTTAGAACAACATTGACATAGCCAGTCTGTCATGAAGTTTGATTTGCTGAGGCTCACCTCATTGCGCCTGATATTATACATGATGTTGTCAAAGTTGGGAATGTCCTTCACGTCCTGTAAAAATACATAGGAACACCGAATACCTGAGTTAATAGATTATCTATAATCTGAAAAGGCATCAGTCTTCAACTCGTTGTGCAGGTGAACATTGCTGTTTGTCTTTTTAGAAAGTGAATTCGGATTTTGGGTGATGCTGGTCTACGGTGTTTTCAACATGCTGCTGAGGGTTGGCTTCCCTTATCCAGAACATTTTCACTCCGCTGATACAAATAGATAGGGACACGGTGGGGGTATTAATAAATGGTCCTCGTACAATAAGATGTCCTGTTAATCATACCAATTTTATTCACGGCATGATTAAAAATGCATTAGCAATATCTGATCCTTCTGTAGCAATTCTGACGTGTTCTTCAGAAAATTCCACTTCAGTTGGCAAACTTCTAGATATGTACCAAAATATGCCTTTATAAACTAAGCATGACGAAACTATTTACTTCTAAAACAATTTATTTTCTCAAAAACATTTTAGATACACTCTAGTCGTAAAAAATACATATTTGAAATCACTTAGACCTACAACTGATAGAACATCTGAACAAATAAACAGTATGCGAATAAATCCGTGAAGTTAACAAAGCAACAATTGAAAGATTGCCATTGGGTAACATCACCTTTATTTTTTATTACGGCTGAAATTCTTTGGGGCATAGTGTTAACCAAGTTTTGGCAAAAATTTGGTGTAAAGCAATCCCATATTTCTTGAAGCTTTTGTCTCAGTTCGGTGTACGAGCAGGATGTTGGCGTAGAACCTTTTTCATCTCGTGCCACAAAGTTTCAATAGGTGACAGATCTGGACTGCTCGAACCCCATTTCGAAAGTGGTACATTATTTTCTCCCATCCATTTTATAGCCTTTTTTGAGGTATGGCACGCTGCACCATCTTGCTGAAACACAAAATCTTGGCCGGATGTCAAACATTCTTCCATCACTGGTAAAAGCGATTCTTCTAAAATTGTCAAATATTTGTTTGTATCCACATTTCCATCAATAAAATGAAGTTTTTCTACTCCTTTTGATGACATACTGCCCTAGACCATAATGGATGCTGGAAATTTCACTTGTCTCTTCAGACAGTCAACATGGAATGCTTCATTTTTTTGCGGCGAATAACTCAACTGCGACTGTCACCAACACAAACTTCGAATCGGGCCTCATCACTCCATTGTATTGCACACCATTGTTGAGGTGTCCATTGTCTATGTTCTTTCGCCCATCTAAGCCGATTTTTGTTTTGCAGTGGAGTTATTAGTGGCTTGTCTTTGGCCTATAAACAAGTTGTGCAACTTTAGGAACTTTCCTTCACTTCTTTTATAAGAAAACTTTCCTTGTAAGTGATAAATCCCAGTTTGTGAGCCTCTCTATGAGTTGTGGACCTCGAAATCCTCCTTCCAACAGCGTCACTCCACAGAGCACTTAATTGTAAATAATTGGCACGCCTGTTTTTCACGATTATTCTTCTTAATGCTCTTCGGTCGGTATTTGTGATATTACTTTTTTTCAGATATCGTGGCTCAATATTAACTGAACCGGTTACTTTCTATCTTCTAACAATATTTGTCACACTGAACCGCGATAAGTCTAACAAAGTTGCAATTTCTGAGTTTGATTTCCCAGAATTAAAAAATTTAATTATCAGTAACCGAATTTTCTCACTAATAACCTTTCCTCTAGCCACTTTGAAAACATTAACTACCCAAAACTATTTTAAACGTATTCTGACAGCTGTGATTAATAAAGCCAATTGTCATGGCTTTTATTTTTCACAGCCACCTATGCGTTATAGACTTATTTTGCATTGAAATGAAAATAGGTTGATATGCTGTAATTGCAACATGTGTTATTTTTATGCTGCAAATTTGATTAGAGTGTGATAAAGTTGGTTTTCTACTATATACTATCAAAATATTCATTGTTAATATTGTTTGATAAGAAAAAAACTAAGATTTAAATATACTAAGTGACATATAAATCCGAACACCCAGTTTAAATGGTTTTATTTTAATAAAAGTTAGTGAATGTATTTATCTTACTGTAAATAACAAGTGAAAAAATTTCCAGCCTTATCAGTTGGACATTCCGGTTTTTATACTGCTTTTTTTTTAATTCACTAACGCTCTAAAAATGAATATTTCAGCCGCAGTAAAGAATCAACGTTGGCGGATTTTGGTTCTTGACATCCTTTACGATCGGTTACGATGCCTAGAGTACGGAGACCTGTACGATTTCGTCAACTTAGTGAGTTTGATAGGGGCTGTATAGTGGGACTTCGGGAAGCTGGACTTTCTTTTCGGGCAATTGCAGTTAGAGTGCAAAGAAGTGTAGACACTGTGGTTAGGTGTTGTCAGGCATGGCTTTGAGAAGGCCGTACGCAAAGAGCAAGGGGCACTGGACGCCGCCGTAGAACAACAGACCATGAAGATCGCCGCCTAAGATTATTGGCCTTAAGGGACCGTTTCTCCACTACCAGGTCCATTGCAAATGAATGGTTTGCAGAACACGGAAGACCTATTGGCATGCGAAGTGTTTACCGACGAATGAGAAGTTTTGGCTTGTTTTCATACCGACCACACTGGGTCCTCCCTTTAACTCGAGAACACCGACGTAATCGCCTTGAGTGGTGCAGACAACGGTCACTCTGGGATCAGGAATGCAACA
Organism: Acanthoscelides obtectus; assembly: GCA_963669975.1. Classification (NCBI taxonomy): domain Eukaryota; kingdom Metazoa; phylum Arthropoda; class Insecta; order Coleoptera; family Chrysomelidae; genus Acanthoscelides; species Acanthoscelides obtectus. Next base: position 89,263,756 of record CAVLJG010000004.1, read on the forward strand.
GTATTGTCTTTAGTGACGAGTCTCGATTTTGTTTAGGCATGCACGATGGTCGTGCCAGGGTTAGAAGGCGACGTGGTGGAAGGAGGAATCCACAGTTTTTTGTTGAAAGACATGTTCATTACACTGTTGGAGTTATGGTTTGGGGTGCTATAGCTTATGGTTCCAGGTCACCTTTAATCTTCAACAGAGGTAACATGAACGCGCAGCGTTATATCCACGAAGTTCTAGAAGCCCATCTTTTACCCTATCTTGTCACCCTGGCAGATCCAACTTTCCAACAAGATAATCCCCGACCACTTGTTGCAAGAGTCACAATAGACTTCTTTCAACATAATGATGTCACATTGTTACCATGGCCACCAAGATCTCCCGACTTATCCCCAATTGAGCACGTGTGGGATATGATGGGTAGGAGATTGCTCAATTTGCAACGTCCTCCTCAGACTCTAGAAGCACTTCGAGAGGAGTTGGTGGTTGCCTGGAATGAGATACCACAGGAGGATATTGACCACCTGATCAGAAGCATGCCTAGGCGCGTTGGAGAATGCGTAGCACATCAGGGTGCATCCACACATTATTAAAGGTCAAAGGGCTTTAAAGCAGTGCAATCATTTTGAAATTTTTATCATTTACTTATTATGCTTCATTAAGTATTTATACAAAATTTTATTAAAATAAAACCATTTAAACTGGGTGTTCGGATTTATATGTCACTTAGCATAGTTGGGCCAACTGAAGTGGGAAGGGGCTCGTAGTATTTTTGTATGTTTTTTCTATCCTTAAGCCACCACTCAGGTTGAGGGACACAGAGAAATTGATGACATCACATGGACTCTAGCGAGGGAACACGTGTGCATGTGACATCTCCACTGTCAAGAATAGGGGATTTCCCGTTGATAAAACACGCTTGACCGTCAAATGATGTAAAGGTCAGGGTCGTGTGAACGCCATGAGATCAACGCTTTCGAAACTTACGAGTTGTCCCATACAACATTTTTCTCGATGAAATATAGTTTTAGACATTTTGTTGTATCCATACCTTCTGTACACCCTGTATTTCCCAGTATTACCAAGAACATATTTGTGTTTCATCATTTCAAACTTAGCTGTTCTTTAAAAGAAATGCTATACTTTCGGTACCTTCTGTGTATATCCCGGAGTGATCTGTTGCTTCTAGAATCTAGAACTCGCCATGTAGAGCAATCTGTCAAAACTAACTCATTCTGATTCAGCTAACTTCAAATATTTTAAAAATCGAATCAGCGAAACGTTTTGAACTTCTTCACAAAAATCATCCTCCCTTCCTTGGCATTTAGGCTAATATATTTTCAGTAGGTATATGCCTTTCTTTTAAATCTCAACAAGTTTGTCATTTGACCGAGAATAACCACTATTAAGTTTCACCCGATTAATAATTCGCATCATGTATGAATATTTATTTCAGGAATCATGGAATTAGTAAACGTCCATTCTTGTCCAAATTTTACCAGATAGCAGCACGATCTGCTCGATCTCATTTCATATGCAATCCATAATGTATTCGATTGGAATAAAGCGCTTCAAATGGAAGCCTCTCTGCGTTCCATGCAGCTATTTGAGTGCTAAATTTATAAAGCCATCGCCAAAAATCATTTTTTACACCGAGGCAGCCGCGCAGGCAGAAGCCTAAATCCCAGGACACTGCAGATGCTATGAAGTTCCCAAAAAATGTTGTTAATCCGATCTTTGAACTGCCAAAGCTTACTAGAACTGAGAAAAGCTTCCTCTTGTATATTATTTCTCAATCTCGACACCCTACGGACAAATGAGCGGTCGTATCTGCCCACTCTGGATGTACCAAGTTCAACCCGGTTAGGATGAGATTAGTGGGACTGCCCTCCTCTGAACAACATCGACCATAAATAATGTAGTCGGAGCGGCAGCACCCCAAACGTGTGAGCTATGCTCGAGGCCTTGTGAGAGTGAAGCGGTCATGAAGAGAAAGGTAGGAGTACCTAAACAAGTAGCCTAGCTGCCTCTATTGACGAGATGTGCTCGTGCTAGATCAAGTCCTTGGTGATCTGGACCAGCCGAAATTAACGGCTATTTGGCAGAACTTGGCCATCCGTCGAAACCGGATGAGCGCTAGGACGCTTTTTGTTCGTCTGGGTGCAGTTCTGTGTTTTGGAACTATTAAGCTGTACAAGATTGTCGCGACCCCAAGCAATGATACCTTAGAAAGTTTAGAAACTCAAAGTACTTCCGGAGAGAGAAGAAAAGAATCGAATTTTCCCAAAATCTTTTTAATTTATTCCTGGCTTTATTTGAAGTGCTATTTTGAGATATCGAGCTCATTACCATCACCACTTTTTTCCTCTACAAGATGGTATTATCAGAATTTCAATATGACGTTTCTTCTCTTGTCCTCCAGAATCAACTTTAGTTTTCCCAATGAACTAGAGTTTTTCATTTTGACTCTAAAATATATAATATGCTGCTACATAGACATTTCCAAACCTCAGCAATTAAAAAAAAATTGAATTTCCAATGTAGGTCTTGAAATGATCAGATAGTCGTTTGCTTCGTCTACAGAGCTCGATCCCGGCTTCCTTCCAGTACAGCCGTATAGCGTACGACAATTGTGGTTTCTGTGGCTTTGCGGTGGTCAACAGCACAGATAGAGATGGAAATAATGGCTGATTGTTCTCCGCCGGTAGAACCAATGAAATCAAAGACGCGCCTCGACCGGCAGACTCATAGGCGTCGGCAACGCATTGGAACGTGTTTCGTTGAGCGATCGCATATTGTGTGTTTTTATAAGAATTGTTGTGTGATTGTTATTGTTGCGGTTTCTGTGGTTACTGTTTTGATTATACTTAACCATGGAGAGTACAAATGGCACGAGTGGAAGTACTGAAAGCCAGGGACGCGAAAGAAATCGTGCTCAACGTGTTCAATTATCTGAACAGAACTATGTCGCAGGGAGATGCACTCGCGCGTTGTGAAAGTATGACAGGCGTTCCAGAGTGGACCATTCGCAGGGTGGTGCATGAAAAGAAGAAAACTGGAGCTAGTACTGATCCAAAGTTTAATTTGAAGGGACGAAAGGCCGTTAAATTGGATGACGATAGCAAAATGGCGTTAAGGCGAACCGTACATTCATTCTTCTTTAGGAATGAGATACCAACCCTCAAGGCTGTACATGCAGCGATCAAGGAAAAAGAAATTATACCCCAAATGAGTGTCGAGGTAATGAGGAAATCCCTGCACGAAATTAATTTTCGTTACGAAACGCGTAATCGGAAGTCAGTATTGATAGAGGGACCTGAAATAGTCGCCTGGCGTCGAAAATACCTACGCGAAATGATTGAATATAGGCGACAAAGCAGAAAAATCTATTATTTGGACGAGACATGGGTAAATGCAGGTCACACAGTTAAAAAAACCTGGATAGACAAAAACGTAGTGAGTAACCGACAAGCAAGCATTGAAGGTTTGTCAACAGGTCTTCGTGGACCGTCAGGAAAAGGTCAAAGATTGATCGTAACTCATATTGGTAGCGATAGTGGCTTTTTAGAAGAGTGTGACTTGATTTTCGTCTCTAAGAAAGGAGGTGATTACCATGACGAAATGAATGCCAGCTGCTTCGAGAGCTGGTTTCAAGGGGTGCTTCAGCGAGTTGAGCACAACTCTGTGATCGTCATGGATAATGCTTCCTACCATAGTCGTCGAGCCGAACGTGTACCGACTATGGGATCTCGAAAAAGTGACATGCAGCAATGGTTGCGCGAAAAAGGAATCACGTTTGACGATTCATGTGTGAAAGCGGAATTGTATGAAAAAATTAAACAGCACAAACCTGCGAACATTAGTTACGTGACTGATGAGATGGCTCGTCAATGCGGTGTCACTGTGCTGCGGTAACCGCTCTACCACTGTGAACTGAACCCAATAGAGCTCATCTGGGCTCAAGTGAAGGGTTATATTGCGCGCCATAACACAACCTTCAAATTACCAGACGTTAAGGTTTTACTTGAGACCTCCATACAGCTAGTAACGCCCGAAGCTTGGCAGAATGCTATCCGTCATGTTGTGAAGGAAGAAACAAAAATGTGGCAGCTTGACCACCACATCGACACCATCATAGAGCCAGTTATAGTCAATTTCAACGAGAAAAGCGCTAGCGACAGTTTATTACTGTCAGATGTAAGTGGAAGCGACGATGAATAAAGGTAATTCCCAAATTTTTTACTTACAATATGTTTCAAACCACTCTTTATTAAGCATGTGACAAATCTAGTTCACCCATGTTAAACATTCATACCCCGCCTATGAACAACCGACTACTGGTAGTTAAGTGATGTTCACGTGAACATCGATGAGTCATTACAGTTTTAGATAGTTATAGTATAGTATTGTCACAATTTCTCCTCTACAAGAGGCCATAGTCAAATTCCCAATTAGACGTTTCTGCTTTCGATCTCCATGTTCAACTTTGCTTTTTCTTATGGACTCCATATTAAAATTTTGTGCAATCAAACATAATTTTTGATTCTTCATGTTATCAATATAGCATAATTATTTATGTAACCATTAACTTCACATACTAAATTAAAGTAATGTATTCTTAGTTGTTTAAATGTACAAAAATTCCAATATTGCATAGATATGAAAAAACAGAGTTGGTAATGTAAGTCGAAAGAAGAAACCTGGAATTGAAAAGTTGAACACTTCATCTTGTGTGAAAGAAAAGGTGGCGATGACAACGTGCATTTCGAAAACCCATCTCAAATAAGGTCGGGATAAGTAAAAGTGATTGTGTTATAAATCTGGTGAACAAAACAAATGACCGACAATTTCAAGGCCTATCTAGGTAATTCTGTTTTTGTTTTAATAATTAAGGGTTTGCAATATCAGTCTATGATACATTATACATTTTTGCACTCAGACTTAGAAACTCTGTTTATCTGTGCAAAAATTCAATATAGCCTACACAAGCGAAAATAAAGATGATGCTGGAGGACAATAGGCGAAACGTCATATTGAACTTCTGATTATGCTGGTTGATGAGAGGCAGTGGCAATGTAGTATTATTTATTTTCACATCCCACTAAAAATAAGGTCTTCAAAAAATCTATTTTGGAATAATTCGGTTTTTTCCAAAATCGAAACGATCTAAGCGGCATTTTGTTAGTTACCTAAATACGCAACCCTGTCCTCATTTAAGCGACTTCGATCTCTTTCCCTTCTCGAGATCCCAATGGTGTGGGTCGAATGTGAGACATCCGGTATAGTTTTCTACAGAGGTATCTAAGACATATAACCTTCACAAAGTAGATTGCCAATTATTCCGGTGAGCCGAAATGTAGCATTGTCAAACTTTCGTAGATGACGCAATGGTATCATTTTATCTTCCTGCAGAACGCACTAGACAATACTAATACGTACTTTTTCATTCAAACTTAGTCCCAAATTTTAGTGGAACCAGATATTAATAGACAGACCGACAGACAGACGGAAAAAAACGTATTATCTCATCTTCAAAATATTCCGCCAATTGCGTAGGAAAGCCAAACAAAGGTATTCGGTATATTGGAATTGTTACTGATTTCTTCATGCACAAAATGCTCATTTTTGTTCGGCTAGTGAGACTGTAGCTCCCCTGCTCCCGAATATTTGAAGAAAGTTTGATATATCTCCTACCACAAATTATCAAATTGCCCAAAATAAGTAACTCATTTTCTCTGAAAGACCGCTATCGCATTACGTTGATAATCACAATAATTATCCAATAATGTCTATAGGGCTATCAAGGGTTGTAGACCCTATACCATCCTATAATTTATTTCCTTATATATCATTTTCTCGACATGAGAGGTCCAAATGGAGGTAATTTCACGGATAAAACCAGGAGATAAATAAGAAATGACTTGTATTTTCTCAATTGTACTTGCGTATATTACAGGGAGATGGGCAAAGAAATAAAAATGATAAGTCATGGATAGAATGGTACCTAATTATATCATAACACTTTGAGGAATAAGTAAAAAAAATGCTGAATTGTTCTATCTGCAGTTTCTGATTATGTGCCAGTGTAGTTGTATTCTCTTCGTGAGCAATTTAGAGGCACTTTCAAGAATCAGATAGTAATGAGTGACCGATCTATGAGGATATCATCCTCCAAAAGATCATTGGAAAAAGAAAAATACGCAGAAAATTCACTAAGAGCTCTTGACATCATTTTTTTCTTCAATCGTCGATATCTGTCGCTCTCAGAAGTTCCTCTGCCATTGTTTTTTTCTAGTTCCGCCCCTATATAAGTCACAACTGTCCTGCAATGGCGTTATGTCAGAAACGGCAAAACCGGCTTTGAATAAACTTGAGCAGAAATATTTTGCTAGACCTCAGTAGATAATGCTGCTTTATTTTGAAAACTGGGGTAGCAGCGATGGAGTTATAAGGAAAGAACGAAATGCTTTGGTCGTCCCCAAAAATCGCTTTTATACCATTATATGGATTTCTGGATAGGAAAATGAACATTTGGCAGCTGCCAAAGAAATTTTTCAGGAATCCAGGGATCTAAAATCTTTTAATCTCTTGAAATGTGATTTTGTATCTGCATGACGATTTCTAACCTATATATTCAAAGAATGTAGGTGAAATATTATTAAAGCACATCATTTTCTGGTTCGTCAAGCTGCAAATTTCTACCAAAGACCATTTTCTGAAGGTTCAGAGTCATGCATGTAAATTTGGACATAAATAAGTTAATGAGTTGGAAGGTATATCGCCATAGAACATTTGGAGATCCACATACTATTTGTCATCAGTCTCATTTAGACCTAGATTTTACATCAGAGTACGATTTTTCAAATGTTGTAAAGTGGCCAGAAGTCATCCAATCAATATGACCTACTGTAACGTGTGAAAAGTACACCAGCAAGGAAGTTTCAGGATACCAAAGGAACAGTTTATCTTTAATCTCAGGGATAACCTGAGCAATCATCTCAGGGGTAATTTGGAGGTGAGGTGTTTAAAGTCAAATAGCAAGCAATAGAAGCTCGAGCTCTCCACGAGTCTGTTGTCTGAAATACTAACTGCTATTTGAATTTACGAATTCCAAATGACGTCCTAAGTCTAGATCTAGGTCAGATTTGATATTAAAGTTTAATCGCGTTTTTGATACTTTAGCTAAAGGCTAAGCTTTCGAGGTGTCCGCGTTTCAGACGTAACAGTGGGTCATACTGGTTAGACCACTTATGACCGCTCGATCTGCTAAAGAGATGTGCAACGAAACTTGCTCCAGTTCTTTCGCCTTTCTTCCAGATTTCTTACGAATCTGGTACTTTCACATAGAAGGAGAAATTTGCCTGCGCCAAAAACGGGTCTAAGTCAGACCCTTATAGCTGCCTATGCTACGCTCCTGTTTCAGCATAAAAAAATATTATGAGTATCCCAGATCAGGAATATTCGGTCAAAAATGGAAGTTGCTTTCCAAATCGACAAACTATACCAAATGACCCCTGAAGTCATTATCTAGGTCATTTGTGGGCTCATTGGCAAACTGTGTTCGGACATCTGATAGAATATATTAAAACTAACACATATTTTAACCACAACTCTTAAGCGGATGATATGGCATTGCCCAGGATTCAATTTGTTTGCAATTATTTAAAAGATAATGTTATATTGAATATAATAAAATTAGTTGCACTAGCTAAAAATTATCACAGTTAGTCTACAACGAAACTACGCCACGCTATTGCAACTAATATCACTTAGTAAACGTTCTTCAACAACTGAATTGCATCCAGCTCTGGAAACCAAGATTTACATTTTAATGCTAACAGCAGAATCGGCGAAATCCAGAAAAATTATGTATTTTAGGATTATTAGTCGCATTTGCAATTTAAATGGAGGTAAATTCATTGCCTACTGTAAGCGCGAGTAGTTACATTAATCTAAAAACCAGATGCTGATTAAAAAAAGCTCATTTCAGAGCATTCCAGACCATTGTTGATGCTTTCAGTTTCGTCTACACGTACCCAGTTTCCCCTCCAGGGTTTTAATTGTTTATTCAAAGACTTCCAAGTGGAGATACCAGGTAGTCCGGAAAATTGTCAGAGTTTTTTTACATATACTCGTATTATAAGTATATATATATATATATATACGAACCCCTTCCCACTTCAGTTGGCCCACTTCACGATTTGTACCAAAATATGCCTTTATAAACTAAACATGATGAAACTATTTACTTCTATAACAACAATAGAAGAATTTATTTTCTCAAAAACATTTTAGATACACTCTAGTTGTGAAAAATACATATTTGAAATCACTTAGACCTATAACTAATACAACATCTGAACAAATAAACAATGTGCGAATAAAGTTTTGTCAAAAATTTGGTGTAAAACAATCCCTTATTTCTTGAAGCTTTTGTCTCAGTTCGGTGATTGTACGAGCAGGATGTTGTCATAGAACCTTTTTCATCTCGTGCCACAAAGTTTCAGTAGGTGACAGATCTGGACTGCTAGAAACCCATTTCAAAAGTGGTACATTATTTTCTTCCATCCATTTTATAGCCTTTTTTGAGGTATGGCATGCTGCACCATCTTGCTGAAATACAAAATCTTGGCCGGATGTCAAACATTCTTCCATCACTGGTAAAAGCGATTCTTCTAAAATTGACAAATATTTGTTTGTATCCACATTTCCATCAATAAAATGAAGTTTCCCTACTCCTTTGGATGACATACTGCCCCAGACCATAATGAATGCTGGAAATTTCACTTTTCTCAGACAGTCAACATAGAATTCTTAATTTTTTTTTGCGAATAACTCTACTGCGACTGTCACCAACACAAACTTCGAATCGGGCTTTATCATTCCATTGTATTGCACACCATTGTTGAGGTGTCCATTGTCTATGTTGTTTAGCCCATCTAAGCCGATTTTTCTTTTGCAGTGGAGTTAATAGTGGCTTTTCTTTGGCCTATAAACAAGTTGTGCAACTTTAGGGTTTTTACTTCACTTTTTTTATAAGAAAACTTACCTTGCAAGTGCTAAATCCCAGTTTGTGGGCCTCTCTATGAGTTGTGGATCTCGAAATTCTCCTTCCAACAGTGTCACTCCACAGAGCACTTAATTGTAAATAATTGGCACGCCTGTTTTTCACGATTATTCTTCTCGGTCGGCATTTGTGATATTACCTTTTTTCACATATCGTGGCTTAATATTAACTGAACCAGTTACGTTATATCTTCTAACAATATTTCTCACACCGTACCGCGATAAGTCTAACAAAGTTGCAATTTCTGAGTTTGATTTCCCAGAATCAAAAAATTTAATTATCAGTAACCGAATTTTCTCACTAATAACCTTTCCTCTACCCATTTTGAAAACCTTAACTACCCAAAACTATTTTAAACGTATTCTCACGCTGTGATTAATAAAAACAATTGTCATGGCTTTTATTTTTCACAGCCACCTATGCGTTATAGACTTATTTTGCATTGAGATGGAAATAGGTTGATATACTGTAATTGCAGCATGTGTTATTTTTATGCTGCAAATTTGATTAGGGAGTGATAAAGTTGGTGTTTTCTACAATATATTATCAAAATATTCATTCTTAATATTTTAAACCTGTAACACCCTGCTACATTTTTATTATTTGTGTTTGATAAGAAAGAAACTAAGATTTCAATAGTTGGGCCAACTGAAGTGGGCAGGGGCTCGTATATATATATTATATATATGAACAATCAAAACTATGCCTCTCATATACTTTCCTAGTACAGCTCGGAAAATAAAATTCTAGTGTAAAGTATGTGACTATTCCAGAAAAGACCAAAAGACCGTGATTTTTGGACCAAGCGCAAAGGCGGCGATCTATAGTCAACGAAAAGTTCTAGGAGTTTATCTTTATATTGCCTAAGGTTAAAATAGTTCTCTGGCAGACTGTCGCACAATGTTGACACCCTGAGAACGAAGGCGTGGTTGTACCGGCCAGTGCTCGATGTGCCAAGTTCGACAGTGGGGATGGGTGGCAGAAGAACGGCGGGTCCGCCTGGCGGGCTTAACGCGCGGTGGAGGAGACCTCTAAGGAGCAAAGCCAATTGACATAGCGGTAAGAAACACCAAGGTCGCCGACCGTCCGCCGTCAATGACCACACAAAATTTTCAAAATGAAATAAAATGAGCCCTAATCAAGTGAAAAATGGATGCATATGGTGCAGAAGGTAAGAAAATAAAATAGATGATAGGTTCAAGGGCTTGTACTATTGCTTTTCAAAAAGGTTCCTCCACCTATTTATTGAACAGGTCAAGCTGAATCTTGGGGTAAGCAAATTGATGCATGAATACTGTATTTTGTCGTAAAGGTAGCAGTTGAAAGCCTTAAGACGGCGGATGAGCGCCATTTTGGGACATTCTTTAAACGGAATGGACGAGACGTGATATCTGGTTCGGAGCTGTTTATCAGAAACGTATAACTCGACAATATAAAATCAATATGAGTCAAGATTGCGGACTGACAGGCTACCAAAATTGATCGTTCTTGTATATTGAGTCGGTTATAGATCATTAACCAAAGTCAGTGTATTTATTATGTTGTATGAAACTTTTTTTATTGGAGGGGTATATCCGAATATGTAATAATAATTGGAAGATACCATTATCAAAATATGCTAATATTCTTTAAATCGAGTATCTTAGTTTTTGTAGCATATTCAAATAGATCCCTCAGAAAAAAAATAATGAACAGGAAGCATTCTGTAGCATTTTGATGACTTTGTAGTTGTTTTAGCAATGTAGTGTATTGTGTGCTACAATAACAAAGAACCTCAAGCTGTATATCGGCCTAGCAACATCGGGTAAAAAAATTAATAACAGAAGTTGCCAAGAGAAATTGCTAGAAACTATTTCCAGCTTCCTAAAATAGCCGCTAAGTCAAATCACTCCAATTTCAAAACTTCAGCTCCATTACAGGCAGCTTCAGATTAAGGTATCACATGATCCCCATTCCATTCAAGAAATTATTACAACATAGCGCCCAACCGATATCTTGGAATTTTCAACAGTTATTTTCATCTTAAAATATAGAAATCATGTTGACCTGATCAAAAAATATATAGCGGAGTTTTCTGTATAATCTGAGTTGCCACTCGGTGACAATGCCAATCTGACTATACTTTTCCAGGTAAAACCAAATCACAGTGTTTTACTATGAAAATTATACAGCAAGTTGTACCATTCGATCATTTGATTTTGACATTTTGACGTTACTACAAGAAGCATCAATCCATTTAACATGATAATGATAATAATAATAATAATAACAATAATAATAATAACAATAATAATAATAATAATCATAATAATAATAATAACTTTAATAATTTAAACGGGTGATGGAGGGGGTTAGAGGAAGCAAAAAGTTTCATATACCATAGGGGTCAAAACGGCATTTTTTTTAGAGAAAATCGACTTTAAAGTAAAATAAAATGTGACAACGCCGCAATGCCAGGCGCAAAATACGACGGAACGCGGTGTAAATAAAGATGGAATTTGTTATTTTTGGACCTAAGGTATTATTTCATTTGATAATGTACTCGTAAAATGCAAACAAAAACAAAAGAACACGCCCGATGCTGTGCCGGCAACACGATAAAGTAATTTATCTATGCAAACCGATAACTAACTAAGAGTGATGAAAGACCGACGTGCTGTTGTCATGTGTGTTCTAAATATTTGATTTAATGAAACTTACTTCCTGACTACAAATTTTGGCTTAAAAAAAATTAATACCATTTATTTGTTAATTACCCAATTTAAAAACGTTTTAGATTAGATTATAAAAATTAGTAAGATTGTGGTGATTGTGGTCGATATAAAGCACTTAAAATTGTATACTATGAATCTATTTAGACAAAAATCTATTGACTTTTGGACCAAGGGTCATATGAACTTTTTGACTTGCTTTGACCCCCGTATTACCCATTTCAATAATGACTACCTTAACGTTTACACCCTGTATACATGAAAAATAAACATGAAGCAAAAACAAAGAAATAAATACAATAATAATTAAATATCTAAACTCGGACAATGTCACCAAAGCAAGAATAATGTTATTAAAAAATGCCTTTTCAGCAGTTAAAATTGATAAATTTACAAAAATACAATATACAAATATATACAGACACACAATCACACAGAATCAAAAAAGGAACATCCAAACATCCACAAAGTCGCTGATGGCGTAGCAACACTTGATTATAAGGTGTTTCTGATTCTGTCGATTGCTTGTCCTATTATGTACGATACTTCATCCCATATTGATCAAAATAATCTACCTGCGTTGTTTGCTAGTGTCCGTGAGCATTAGATTGGATTAAATTAAATATTGACCTGTTGGAAATTTAAACAGGTGTCTGGGGGTATGACCTTTAATTAAAAAGTTTTTTCACCCCTTTTCACCCATAAATTCGCCGAATAAAATGGCTTATTTTTCTGCATTTTCGTGTCAGGTCTTAGGCTGGGCCAGACTGGACAGTTTGAAACAGAGAAATCGACTACAGCCGTTTCGACTACGTCTCCGATGATTTCTATTTCGACTCGATTCGATTCGACACGTTTTCGATTCTGCTGCCGATGCCGATGATTTCGATTCCGATTCGGATTGCTTCGATTCCGGTGGTTTTAAGTCCGACCAGATCGGATCGGATTTGAACAAACTAGCAGAAATGATATTGCTCTGATATATGATATTGCTGCTACCGCAAAAAGCATAGACGCCCTAATGCTTTGGATTACAGCCGCTTCAAATCTAAAAATATTGGGTTGTCGGAAAAGTCATGACGTATATGCAACAAAGTATGCAATTGCATGGTTGGAAGTACGTGAGTCAATGACATTTGTATGTTTATTGTGTAGTTTGACAGTTGACACTTCAAGCTTCATTTGCACCAAAAAATTAAGTGATTTATTTGAGTCTCGTCGATTTTAGAGGACGTTGAAGATGGACGACCAAACTGTGCATTTTCGTCACATTTTGCTGTATTACTTCCGCAAAGGCAAGAACGCAAGACAAGCGTGTGAAAAGTTGAGAAAGGTTTATGGAGAACATGCACTACAAGAACGGCAATGCCATAGATGGTTTAAAAAATTCCGAGATGGGGATTTTGATATCCATGACGCACCTCGATCAGGGCGGCCTACTGAGTTGGATAGTGACGAATTAAAGGCATTGGTAGGAGCAAACCCACATTACACCACACGGGAAATTGCAGAAACCTTAAAAATCCATCATTCAACCGTTCACGACCATTTGAAGAAACTGGGATACGTAAGCAAACTCGATCGTTGGGTACCACATGAACAGAGAGAGGTTCATTTGACGGCGCGTGTAGACATCTGCGATATGCTTCTTAAACGTGAGGAAAACGATCCTTTCTTAAAGCGCTTGATAACGGGAGATGAAAAGTGGATTGTTTACAACAATGTGGTTCGCAAACGGTCTTGGTCCCGAAGTGTAGATACGCGTAACACGATCGCGAAAGCAGAGAGTCATCAGGAAAAGGTGATGCTCTCTGTTTGGTGGGATTTTAAAGGGATCGTGTTTTTCGAACTCCTGCCAAAGAACCAAACCATCGATACAACTGTGTATTGTCGGCAATTGGACAGTTTGCAACAATCCATCATGCAAAAACGTCCGGAGCTCATTAATCGCAAAGGAGTTGTGTTCCACCATGACAACGCGAGACCGCACACAAGTTTGCTCACTCGTCAAAAGTTATTGGAGTTAGGATGGGATGTGTTACCACATCCAGCATACTCGCCTGATCTTGCCCCATCTGATTTTCATTTGTTTCGGTCGCTTCAAAATTCCTTGCGAGAAATACGCTTTACTTCAGATGAAGCTGTACATCAGCACCTTGTTCAATTTTTTGCCGGTAAAGACAAATCCTTCTACGAGCGAGGAATTATGAAGCTGCCTGAAAGATGGCGAAAGGTCATCGATCAAAATGGGCAATACATTATTGATTGAAGTTTGTGCTGTATATGAATAAAATGGCCTTAAAATAAACAAAAAAAAGCGTCATGACTTTTCCGACAACTAGTTTGGTATATAGCACCTACTGAAGTTTGGAGTATAGACGATTGTTGAATTTACGCTTAGCTGTTTTAAGTATTGTTTGAGTTTGAGATATGCTTTTTGAATATTTTCTACATAAACATCACAGAAACCTATGTCTGTGCTCAGTTGTCTGAGTTTCAAAAACGGTAGAAGGCATGTAACACGTGGAAACTTAAAAAAGGTAGCCTGGTTGAATTCCATGCGGTATTATTTTGCATGTATTGCTAATAATTCCGATGAGGCTAATTTTGAAATGTCTTCTATCAGTAGCTTTTGTATAATGTAAACGAGGCTAAGAGTCATCCACTTGGAAAACTACTACTTGGTTAGACGTGTTGTCATCGTTATAATTTTTCCGGTTGATTTTGTAACAGTAAACCACAAAATATTGCCGGTAAATAGCGCTTTTATATAATTGAAATACTATGTTTGTGTCAAAAATCAATGATGAATTTTGGTGTAAAAATATTGAAAATAAAAGAGGTCAGAAGTACCTACACAAAATTTTTCAAATAAAGCTTTTAATATCAAAGTCCAATGTTCTTTCATTTGAAAATTTCCCAATTTCAAGTACGGCTGTTCTTTGGAAGCCTATGACTTAGTGAATAACATCACACGCGAAAAATCGTTTTTTCTTTTTCAGACCTACTAGATGTCGGTCCAGTATGAACAAAATTCAATCGTCACTTCTTTTCGCTGTCCGCTCCACGTAAAGGCACCCATAAAGGTTTTCTATACTTTACGTTTTTGTTCTTACTATTTCTCAATTACTTTGGAACTCCTTAGCCTCAGCAAATAACGTAGACGTACATGACTAACGGTGAACGAGAGAATCCCCTTATGCAATCACCAAAAACGAAACCAAATTGCCAAATCTGTTTTCTTCTGTACTGGCAACGTTGCACCAAGTAATCTTTTTTACCCAGAAACACAGATTTAGAGGAACGGATGCTTGAAGAAGCACATTTACTCACAAGAATAAAAGGCAACTTACGAGTACCATTACCAGAAAAATACATATTACAAAGATCATACGCATTCTTAGCTCCAAGATGTTATAATTTACTACCACCAGAAATAAAGAAGAACAATAATAAAAATAGATTCAAAACTGACGTAAAGGGATACTCTCAAAAAATCGGTCATTTTTTCATAATGCGATTGATATAAAGAACAGCTATATAAAATAACGGATCAACAAAATACGTAATTATGACAAATCTAATCCCTGATTGAGAAATAGACAAGATGCATCCTAATGCACTTACCAGCGCATAATCTCATAAAGTCAACTGTCACTGTATCATTCCTATAAATGTATTTATTTTTCTTTTGTGTGTTTGTGTATCGCTTAGTTAATGTGCCATATTATCTTCTATGTATGATATGTATTCCTTAGTAGTTAATTAGCCATTACCGCCCACGCACAAGGAATGTATGATCCTTTCTGTGGGTACTTTATTTATTCGAGTATTTTGTGTTACATGTTCACGCAGCTGTAATAGTGAATACCGAATAAATCATTATTATTATATTATTATTTAGCGAAAATCTCAGATTTTTTTTTTCGTGAATCATGGTAGGCTCGATTCCCGAGGATTAAGTTCGCATCGGTCTTCTCTAACCAAGCTAATATCTCATCACAGCTTGCAACATCGCGGTTGGCGGTATCAGTTTCGTTTCGTTGCATTGCATATACAACAATGAAGTTGGAATCGGAAACGAATCCTCATATTGGATTTAGAATAATATCAAGTTGCCTTGTTATGTTTCTCTCATAAAGTCGTTGCATTTGATACCTGTAGCATAGGGGATATTATTATAATTATAAACACCATCTTGGGGTGGTAACCATATTGCATTTAAGATGACTTATTGCGTTTCTCTCATCAAGCAGTTTCGTGTGATATTCTACGTCATAGGGTGACTATGAACTATGTAGAGGACCATTTTGCTGCGGACGCCATATTGGACTTAGAATTACGTCACTCTGCTTATTGCGTTCCTCCTAAGAAAGCAATTTGATTCGACACCCATGTTGTAAGGGTGACGATAAAATATTTAAATAGCCATTTTGCAGCCGTCACCAAATTTTACTAAGAACGACATTTTGCTAAAACTTGATACTTGGCGTCCTTGATATCATAGGAGTTACTATGGAAATGATGGGTCACCATTTTGTAGCACCCAACATGTTAGATTCAAAATGGCGGTATTACATAGAATATGTGTTGTCACGCAAACCAGACTCGTTTATAAGATTTCAGCTCAATTGGTTCAGGTTAACTGGTTGAAAGTTCAGTTCCATGATTTATCCCTTGCATATTAACGTACCAGCAATCAGGTCAAACTTAATAGAAGCTTGTAATAAAAAAGCCACCATTGTGGTCAAAACGTCGTCATCATTGGACAGCATACCGGACTTATGTGGTTTTATTTAGCGGTCAGACAAACATAGGATCGATGTACAGTTTGTTGTAACATGTACCATATATATATAATTCAGCGCTTCAGGCCTGAAGGCCCATGGCTTCTATCTTTTTGACAACTTCTTTCCACGCTTTTCTATTTTTGGTCTTTTCCTCCCAGTCTGGTATGCCTAGTCTTTGTATATCCTCTTTGACACTTTCCAGCAACTGCTTCTTCGGTCTTCCTCTTCTTCTTCTACTACCTTCTCCTCCAAACAAAACTTTTTTGGCATTCCTATGAGACGGCATTCTGTAAACGTGTCCTAACCAGCGCACTCTTTGAGCTCGGGCTTTTTGTATTATACTGGGTTGGTTATACATCTCCATCAGTTCTTTATTAGTTCGCTTTCTCCATGTACCATCGTTGTTTTTTGTGCCCCCATATATTTTACGTAACATTTTTCTTTCCCAGCGTTCCAATTTCTGTACGTTTTTATGGCTTAACACCCAAGCTTCATCGCCGTAAAGTACTGATGGTTGGATAACTGATTTATATATCCTTTCCTTTGTTTTCCTTGATATCCACCTCGAGTTTATCATCTTGCTTAAAGCCCCCATTGCTTTACTCCCTTTTGCTATTCTTTTTTCAATTTCTAAATCTTCTTCTGCTTTATCTGTTATTGTGACCCCTAGATATTCAAATTGATTCACCTTCTCGAAACAGTATTCTCTGCAACTACTTCTTATTGTTAACTTTCCTTCATTGCTTCCTCTCATTTCAAGGTATTTTGTTTTGTCTTCATTTATATGAAGCCCAAAACGTTTGGCAGTTTCTTCTAACCTTCTAAACGTTTTCTCAAGTTCTGCTTTGGATCTGGTTATTATTGCTATATCATCGGCATAAGCAATCAACTGATGTTTTCTATAGTAAACAACTCCGTCGGTTTGTATACCACAATTACGTAAAATAGCTTCCAGCGTAAAGTTAAACAATGTTGTAGATAGCGGGTCCCCTTGTCTCAGGCCTCTCGTTACGCCAAAAGCTCTAGATGTTTTCCCTTCCAATGTGACTTTGTTCATTGTCCCGTTCATTGTCATTTTGACTAACCTTATCAGTTTGTTTGGTAGTCCCAGCAGTCTCATAGCTTCATATAATTTTTCTCTGTCAATGGAATCATACGCTTGCTTGAAATCAATAAATAATGCATGTAAACCAAGATTTTGTTCATAGCTATTATAGAACAGCTGTTTTATTGTAAATATTTGGTCTATTGTGGACCTGCCCCTTCTAAAACCTCCTTGATATTCACCTATAACCTCATTTTCATATATGCTCAATCTGTCCCTTAGTTGAAATGCTAGTATCTTATATGCAGTGTCTAACAGGGCAATGCCTCTATAGTTTTCACATGAACTTTTATCACCTTTTTTGTGCATTGGGCAGATTACGGCGTTTTTCCATTCATCTGGTAGTTCCTCTTGATTCCATATATATCTGATCAGACTTCCAAGTCGCTTGTGTAAATCTGGTCCACCCGCTTTTATTATTTCTGCTGTGATTCCATTTTCTCCTGGACTCATATTGTATTTTAATCTTCCTATTGTTTCCTCTATTTCCAGATCCGTTGGTTCGTGTATGTACATGTACCATAGATGGCTTTTTAAATATAGGGACCAAATGCATACAGGTACCCGGTCAATAGCCTTGATGTGAGCTCTTTCTCTACCAAGCATGCAAAAATTGGTTTTAGTATATTTCGCATTACTTGAGGTGGAACATAATAAAGTCTTGGTGAACGAGCTAAACACTATAACAACAGCCTATATTATCTTTCAGACAACTATGACCGACTCTTCCGTTAATAGAGTCAGAGAAAGGCCAGCTAGTTCATTGTTTGCATATAAAAACCGAAATGGTTGCGTACAGAGATTCAACGTGTATTTCTAACAACCATTGTTTCATTAATAAAATTGCATGTTTATGTGATGTTTAGCAATTATGGAATGGAGGAGTACAGTTAGGTCATGATTTGCATGAATCCTGCAAGCTTTATTGTGTTGTTTATGGGAAAATTGAAATATGCTGCATACCAAGATGCATAAGTGACTTGATGACAGAGGTGCGTGACACCTTTACCTACTATGTTACTAAAAATAAACATACCGAGTGTTTGAAATACCACTCTCGTCACTGGGATCTCGAAAACGGTAGAGATATTCGAAGCCGATGGAACAAGCCCAAGGTTCGCATTGAGGTGAGATGATACAAACGGAATTATCCCAAAATCGTGTTTACTTTTCCTGCCTTTATTTGAGATGGGATTTGTTACAGTATCTTTCTATGGTCGACTAAAACTTTACTATATCTTGATAAAGTAAATTACTACAACGTTTTTCTTATTTAGAATAATAATTTTATAGCAGCTCCTGACAATATCGAATCGTATTTTTATAACAAACTAAAATTTTACGAGTATCTCGATAGAGGTCATTTTTTATAATATTTGTCGACCGTAAATACAAGAGCTGAAGATGACTTGGTGCTATATTTCCGGTGCTCTCGTGTAGGAATTCAGCGGCTTACTACCCGATTTTGTGAAATAGTTTCACACACAGTGCCTCGGTTATATCGGGTGGCAGAGACTTTAATAGAAATCGGCCTCTTGGGGATTTAGAAGTAGACATAACTACACTCAACCATCGAGCTGTTAAGTAGCCATTTTGTCTAAGCCACGTGCTCATTTCTTCAACATGATTTCTAATTATAATATAGAGGGGAACCACCTGCGATGATAATCCGAGGCGAATTTAGGTAAGACTCACGCTTGGGAAGAACAGTTTCCCATTTCTGTGAACCCACATTGTTGGAGGTAATTACGATTTTTTTTTACTTTGCTAGGCTTGTCTTAATCTCGTACAAATTGAAAACACAACCACTTCGTTCAAAAATTAAGCATGAAACTATCAGCAGTTTTATTTGTGCCATTTCAGGCGTTCTTATGTAAAACTAGGGTTATACTTTAACCATTTAATTATCCATTGTTTAAGTCAGTATTGAATTCGTCAAAACCTGTTAATTCATCAACTTAATTAATAATATAAAGAGAGAAATGTTTTGGATTTCTCAATGTAACATGTATAGATTGTTCTGTATCATAATATTACATTCGCTGAGAATAATATACTGTTATTTCTATATTGCTGTAGCTTCTGATTTTGGTTGTATATTTACACACAAAAAAGAGTGCTATTGAGTCAAGGGCATGAGTTTCTATGAAATTATGATATTTATTCGAGATCACAGATATGTACTTTAAATGAGGTAATTTAGTTGTTTTGAATTTAGAAATTGGCCTTAATTCAAAGACATGACCTTAGAAACATACCGAAGTCACGGTTACTCAACTGAAGGTAGTTGTTCTTTTACCAAGATCACTCTTTTTGTGTGTACTGCAGTTTGAGTAAGCCATGCTCACGAGGTAAAATATTCCCGTTGTTCTCAAGAAACATTTTTATTATCTGATTATTTTAATTGATTTCAGGTTAATTTATAAGTTTGGGTATTGCTAGTGCAAACACGATTTTCCTTGTACACCGTGATTTAAAAATGACCTTGTTTTACTTTTAAATTTTTGAATTGATGTAACCCAAGACTAAATGGTTCCATGGTAAATTTGAATTTTCACTCATTGGAAGCAAATTAAAAGGGGGGATTAGTAGACAAATCGTTATTTCGGGTTGTTTTTTTAACAAGTATTTTTTTCTATTTAGAGCTCTAGCTACATTTTCTACCTTTGGGTATCGAGTTACATCTGGGACTTGCTGCCCACTTTTGCCTTCCTGTGATAGCCAGGCACCTGCCAAGGTTTTTTGCTATTTTTTACTGGAAAGCATATAGCGCGGGGTAGTACAAAATAACTTTATCTTGCTTGTCCACCAGGACTACTTTTAACGTTTTTTTATTCTTTTGTTCAATAAATGATAATTGTTTGTGTACTTTTTGAGTTTGTATCTCCTTTCGAGCCAGGTATCGATCATTGGTTACGTTTCATTTCTTTTTCTAGTGCTTAGAACTAGGTGGCACGATGGCATTAAAATTCGATAAGACCGAGAGACCGACACACCCACAGTCCGACAGGCAACAGACAGACCGACTGACGGAAATGAGTTACATGGTGTTCCGTGGTCTAGATGTTATACAGGTGTAGCATTATAAAATCGTAATATCTCATTTCCGAAATTTTTCGCGGTTACAATACCTGCACACTAAAACTAGAATTACATGGATTTGTTGAGCTAGATTTTAATTTTCACACCCTGCAGGAGTGCTCGGTCCACATGTTGGAGGTCGGTACTAACGTTAGATCAAATATGAAACTGGCCTTAGGCAATTCATCGAAATTGATCTTTAATAGGCATCACGTAGATCCAAAGGTAAATCAGCATCTACTCCTCTACTGATTTGTATTCTCTAGGCATTGAGGACATTGGATATGATAAGAATGCAATAAAAATTCTGAGTCACTACGAACGTTAACGTGAAACTGAAATTCAAAATCGCAAAAACACGTAAATGCACTTAATAGGAAATTCATTATTGTAGTAGAAAGTAAAGACCAAAAACAAAATCAAGGCACGGTTTCAAGGAAAAAGCTTGACGTATGTCCAATGATTGTATTATTAACATTTGCACTCTGAGGCCTCGTATCTCGGTAAGAGGCAGCGCGCTGCCAATGGCCAGAGATGCATAAGTCATTTGTCGACCATTTCGTTCTTTTACTAGTTACTAACGGCAAGCTTTGTCCGTAAAAACCAAGATGTTCCTGGGTCGATCTGATGCAGTTTGGTTTTAGCACAGTTCATGCCAACGTAGCTTGTCATCCTCATAACAACAGTATAAAACAACTTCTATGAGATATACAGGGTGTTTCAGTTTATTGTTGCATAACTTTAAGATTCGATAGAACTTTTAAAATTAATGCATAAAGTCTATATAAACATGGGTCGAAAAATGCGTGACTTCCGAAATACAGGGTGTTTAAATTTACTTTTTAAAATAGTTTTTTTTTTAAATATTTCGAACAACATTTGATGTATAACAATGAAAATTGGTATACAAGAGTTTTTTGGTACGACAAAACGAACCATTGTTTTGACTGTAGCCGCTAGACGGCGCTCTCTACTGTACCTGTAGTGTATTAAAATGACCGAAAATTTTTTCTTAGTGCAATTTTTTGATTTTTGAATAAAATAACTGATTCTTCGCACTTTTCTGCATAAAAAAGCTCTCTTGTGAGTTTTTGTTATAGTTAGCCGTTTTTGAGAAATTTCGATTTTTATGGTTCGATGCATTTTTTATTATTTATGGGAAAATAATATTTTTTTTTACATTTTCGATTTGGGCGTTACAAGTAGTTAGGATGATCGTTTCGATTGTGTTTTTAAACACAGCAATAACTCCTAACTCCAAATAAACACAAAAAAACAGAATATTAATTTGTTTAATTTTCCAATATTATTTTTAACAAATTAAATTAATTATTTACAACTAAAATGCTATTGGATAGTTAGGACAAACATACAAAATCTAAAGTAGTTGCTCGAAATGTAAAACCAATTGTTCAATACACAATTCACATCTACGAATGATCGAACGTGGTATAGCATTATTCAAATAAGGCCTTATTTCATCACATGCATTCCTGATTCTGTCTATTAGCATATCTCCTGTGGTTACGGGAGTCTGGTACACTTTTTCTGTTAGAAATCCCCACACAAAAAAATCTAATGGATTTAGGTCAGGGGAAATTCCAAGAAGGTCGCAGCATTTAACCTTGCAGGCAAAAGGTAGGGTTCAAATAGTCGATTACGGTACATACCAATCCACACGTTCACACTAAATTGATGCTGAAAATTTCTTTCCCGAACTGCATGCGGATTTTCATGGGACCAAATATGTTGATTATGAAAATTTACCACTCCACGTCTAGTGAAGCATGACTCATCGGTCCATAAAACGTTACTTAAAAACTCCCTATTATTATCAGTTCTATCTAGAATCCACTGACAAAATGTGATTCTTCGTTCTCCGTCCCCTGGCTGTAGTCCTTGCACAGGTTGCAAATGGTAAGGACGTCTATGGTCATTTCTAAGAACACGGTGAACATGGCTTGCTGAAATTTCCAAGGCACCGGAAACTCTCCTAACACTTGTGGTCGGATCTCTATCAAACTATCATACGGCTAAATCTGCGCTGACGGACATTCATGTTTTGATCCCTTTGGAGATTTCTAAAACCATTTTCAATTATTTCGCGATGCACTCTTACAAATACTGAGCGAGTTGGGTGTCCTCTGTTTGGAAATCTTCGTGCGTATTCTCTGGCTGCTTCTGCTGCGTTTCCATTTACAAAGCCATACACAAAATGAATATCCGCTAACTCTTGATTGGAGAATAAATGGCATTTTTTTAAAACTTACAAAAAAAAACAGGTAAAAGAAACTAAATTTCGCGCATTCACAATTGCAAAAAAACGTTTCAGGTTTCAACAGACAACAAAACTAACTGTCAACTAATTGACGTTTAACCTTATTCTGCCTTCAATTTCAAAAATATTTGCAGGCACAGCCTACTTCTAAAAATTATCGAGATACTGACTTTTTAACGTTATTTTACCATAAATAATTAAAAATGCATCGAAGCTTAAAAATCGAAATATCTCAAAAACGGCCAACTATAACGAAAATTCACAAGAGAGCTTTTTTATGTTGAAGAGTTCGAAGAATCAGCTTTTTATTCAAAAAGCAAAAAATTGCACTAAGAAAAAATTTACGGTCATTTTAATATACTACAGGTACAGTAGAGAGCGCCCTCTAGCGGCTACAGTAAAACTAAGCATATGGTTCGTTTTGTCATACCAAAAAACACTTGTATACCATTTTTCACTGGTATACATCAAATAATGTTCGAAATATTTAAAAAAAACTATTTTAGAAAGTAAATTTAAACACCCTGTATTTCGGAAGCCACGCATTTTTCGACCCATGTTTATATAGACTGTATGCATTAATTTTAAAGGGTCTATCGAATCTTAAAGTTATGCAACAATAAACTGAACCACCCTGTATACAATATTCAGCAGATCTTTTGGGACACCAATTTCAATTCTGAAATTAGTTTGCCTGTATGAGGGAAGTTGCATATCACTTCAGGACTCGCTTCAAGGTCATTTGAAGATCATTTCAAGAAGAAGCAAATCAGCTTAAGCCACATGTCTTTTAGGTTGAATTTTTGCACATAGAATTGTAATTAACATTGTCAATCCGAGCTCATTTAAAACAAAACCGGGGTCGTAGTTGGCTTTGAAAATAACTGTTTATCACATATTTATCGGATTAAATCACCAAAGCCTCGATTTCTGTGAAGTGTGACATTCATAATATATAATTCGCCCATTTGTCGACTATAACAGGCGTTATCTATATTTATCTTCATGACGCTTCGGCCGTAAATTAAGTATTCGAATACCAGATGTGCGCATTGGTTTAGATATGGTGGATTTAAGACTCGTTTTTAGGAACAAGGCTTACTTACTCCAAAACATTTCTACCAGTTATATAAAATAATACTGTTTTCCATAAGCCCATTGAATAATACGATTGCGTTTTAGTATTAGGTTGTTTTTTATTCGATGAACTAAGATCAACTATAGAAACCAGCCCATGACATGAAATGTACAGTATCACAGCGATAACAGGGACCGCTCAAAAACTGAAGGAATGCTTGGCTTTTTAAAATAACTAAGGTTTGGCAATATCAATGCATGGCATAATTTGCAATTTTCAAATATCCGATGAGGTGTGCATAAGACGCTAGTTATATCGTTTTTCAGGTGGAAAAATATTGTATCAAAATCTTTCAACTTTAGAGAAAAGTTCTAAGTTAGATTTTTTGTTCAGAATGTCCCAAAGCAACTCGAAATACTTGGAGCGGAGCGAAACACATATTTTTTGGAAGATGTCTAAAAAAAGTGTTTGTCCCAAATATGGGCCTGGCAACATGTAGAATCACCAAAAGAGGCACTTTTTACGTAAGACTATCAAAAAAATCGGAATCAGAATATATTTACCATCAGATGCGAATAAATTACTCGGACTATATCTAATTTACAATCGGAAGCGATGAACAGGGTGCTATTTCTTGCGGCCTCTTTTGTTTGCTATACAGAAATGCTAGGCAATCTCATGGGAATGCAAAATTCGATTCAATTTCACCTCTTGTATGGCAACTTCCCTCTTAACCATTTTTTGTGGGTTCTGGCAATACGTGTCATTATTTCAGATTTATTAAGATACTTTATTCAGCTTACATTACAGTCAAGATGGGAACATAAATATTTATATCTCAAATGAAGTCGAGCGATAATTTTCCGTTTTACCATATCTGCTCCAGGTAGTTGAGATAACTTCGTGCAAAAAAGCGGCCAGTAGATGAACGAACTCTTAAATATTCAGGACAGCTTTAGGGAGATTTCAGACACCTTGAATTTAATAACAGCATTCTGAGGTTCAAAACTGTTTTTAGATGCAAATAAAACTTAATTGCACGAGAAAACGAGGACGCCAGTGCGGCGAGCATTCAAAATTTCTTATAAAGTTGCGCGAGAATTGGAGGAAATTACTTGTTAAATTATGCTATCAGTAGTTGTCACTCACAGAATTTCAACGGTATCTTAGGATAAGGACTAGGTTGCGCTAGGTAATGTGCTACCGTTTGTCTACCAAACTAGCAATAGCTAAAGGTGTACCCTGTGGGTTCGTTAATTTGCTGAACTAGGCGGCCACTTGTGCGTCCACCTGGTCTGTCGACCTGGCCGCAATACGCAAAATAAGAGTCAGATGTCAGTCACAGTCCGCGATTCATTATAACAGAAAAAAAAAACAACAAGACAGACCAAGGGTCCAATAAATGTGATTGTGCTACTGTTTAAATAATAAGGAATATGCAAAGTGTAACATCGTGACCTGAGGTTCTTTCTTACTTCTCTAACGCAATGAATATGTGCGAGACGTCGCTCAATGAGGCTTAATGCTTCCTATGGACAGATGTTATTCTCTACACAAAAACTTATAGAAAGAGTGCTTAACTTACCAGTAAGTATACCTATACACTGACAAGATAGTCTCTGAACAATCTCTACACTAGAGCCAAGCTGTTGTTCTAGGTTTGGAAGTTTTCATCTGATGGTGTCGTTCAACCCTCTGGGCTGAGGATCAAGCAGGGTTCAGTTATCTAACGAAGAGCAGGGGGCTAGTGGGCTATGGACTAGCAGCATGCAAGGCTGAGGGTTGCAAACAATATCGGCTGCAGCAGGGTGCGTGACCTTTCCGTTGAATATTGCTAATGAGCGATTTCAGCTAGACGGAAGATGAGCGATAAGAAATAAGATTTAAGGCCTGCGGACAAAATCCAAGCATTAGCACAGAAGCAACTGGACATTCGCTGGGAGGCAGCAACAAAAGAAAAAACACCTACCTCATAGTCGAGGGCGGCCTTCGAAGTTAGAGAGGAGTTGTATTCAATTCCTTATTCTCAAATTAGGCTGTGATGTCTTCACACAATAAACGAACAACACTCCGCTGTGTGGACACTCTTGACATAAATCAGTAATTTACGAGTGGCCAGCCAGTATTGGAGAAAAATCCAAAATGGTTACTTTTTCCATATATCCGCGCATCCCTGGCGTCTGCGATTTCAATGACACTGCCATGTTCGGATTTTGAAAATTTGATAACGACATTATCTTGACATTTGACAAATTAACCCCTTTCCAATTCAGGTTATGTAACAATAAACAATAGCTGCTATGACCTATTTCACGAGTACCCATCACCATCCATAGAACTACAACCGATTATCTGGTAATATCTCAAAATTCCCCATTTCGGCACAGGACACATAATTCTGACGGATCCGTCAACGCCAGGTGGACAGAGTCGCATTTTTTTGTTTTTTTGTACCCTAAAGATTCATATTGTACTTGCTAATAGCTCTTTTATTCAGAAAAGTTCATTTGCATACAAAAAACAAAACGTCACAAACAAGTTTTGCTAGATCAATACCTAAGACGTCGTCGTCGCAGATTAACACAAAAATGTCAATTGCTGATCAGCTGTTCACCTCAGTAGACGTCAGACTTGATGGATGCTCGTGAAATAAGGTATAATTATTTTATCAGGTATGCTAATTAGAAAAACATAATAAGTAATCTATCTAGGAGGAATCACTTATTCATCACTTATTTTTGACTCAATTCAGGTTTCATGGTTACATTCTGATCCTAGAATGAAGGGATCAACAGGTGAAAGCAGAAATGCGTGATGCTGCGTCACAAAGAAGATACAACTATGCATGATAAATATTAGCAGGGATATTAGATCCGTATATTGTTGGAGTATATCTTATTAACTAGCAAGAGTAGTAGAGAGCCTTTTCATTTTAGGCTACAGTAGTTTGCGAAAGAAAAAATCATATCAAATATCTATGGAGAGTGGACCATTCCAGGCAATCGACATTTTTCATTCAACAGAATTTCGAGAAGCAGGTCATGTGGCAATGCTTGCGTCTACCACCAAGGAAGCGCAATACATGACTGTCCGCATTTTTATATTTCAGGCGTTAGAAGACACGCTGTTTCACCAGTTGTCGTGTTTGAAAGTTGTAGATATATGTTAGGTTATTATCTTTTTTATCGTCAATAGTATTGGTGGAAAATTGTTTGAATTTGTACACAAAAAAAAAGAAACCAGAATGTACTTATAGGATGTAGTCCTTATTAAATAAGCTAGGTAGGTTTTGTTACTCAAATGATGCTGGGGAGTTGACGAACTCTTATTTATTCAATCGTAAGCAATTTGTCACCTATAGTGGCTTAGAATCTAAGCGTAACACCTTCTGAAGACCCC
Source organism: Acanthoscelides obtectus (assembly GCA_963669975.1). Lineage (NCBI taxonomy): Eukaryota > Metazoa > Arthropoda > Insecta > Coleoptera > Chrysomelidae > Acanthoscelides > Acanthoscelides obtectus. Next base: position 89,291,253 of record CAVLJG010000004.1, read on the forward strand.
CGGGGCTCTAACCTGGGATCCTTATTGTTTCTAGTTTTTATCAACGACCTCTGTGATTTAGTAAAATGTAAACACCTGTGCTTTGCTGACGACATAAAGATATATTCAAAGATTAATACCCCTCGTGATTGGATCAAACTGCAGTCTCAACTAAACTTTGTACGGTCTTGGTGTGTTAATAACAGATTTCAGCTCAGTGCAAAAAGTGTAAAATAGTCAACTACACCTCGAGAAAGGTTGCTTGTGAGTATCAATATTCTGTTGATGGGTATACAGGCTGTTTCACTTTATTGTTGCATAACTTTAAGATTCGATAGAACTTTTAAAATTAATGCATAAAGTCTATATAAACATGGGTCGAAAAATGCATGGCTTCCGAAATTCAGGGTGTTTAAATTTACTTTCTAAAATAGTTTTTTTAAATATTTCGAACAATATTTGATATATAATAGTGAAAATTGGTATACAAGAGTTTTTTGGTACGACAAAACGAACCATGAACCATAGTTTTACTGTAGCCGCTAGAGGGCGCTCTCTACTGTACCTGTAGTGTATTAAAATGACCGAATAAATTTTTTCTTAGTGTAATTTTTTACTTTTTGATTAAAGAAAATGATTCTTCGCACTTTTCAACATAAAAAAGCTCCATTGTGAATGTTCGTTATAGTTAGCCGTTTTTGAGATATTTCGATTTTTAAGGTTCGATGCATTTTTAATTATTTATGATAAAATAACGTTAAAAAGTCAGTATCTCGATAATGTTTAGAAGTAGGCTGTGCCTCCAAATATTTTTGAAATTGAAAGCAGAATAAGGTTAAACGTCAATTAGTTGACAGTTAGTTTTGTTGTCTGTTGAAACCTGAAACGTTTTTTTGCAATTGTGAATGCACGAAATTTAGTTTCTTTTACCTGTTTTTTTTTTGTAAGTTTTATAGAAATGCCATTTTTATTCTCCAATCAAGAGTTAGCGGATATTCATTTTGTGTATGGCTTTGTAAATGGAAACGCAGCAGAAGCAGCCAGAAAATACGCACGAAGATTTCCTAACAGACGACATCCAACTCGCTCAGTATTTGTAAGAGTGCATTGCCAAATAATTGAAAATGGTTTTGGAAATCTTTAAAGAGATCATAACATAAATGTTCGTCAGCGCAGATTTACCCGTATGATTCTGCGTGAGTTTGATAGAGATCCGACCACAAGTGTTAGGAATCTGGTGCCTTGGGAGTTTCAGCAAGCCATGTTCACCGTGTTCTTAGGAATGACCATAGACGTCCTTACCATTTGCAACCTGTGCAAGGACTACAGCCAGGGGACGGAGAATGAAGAATCACATTTTGTCAGTGGATTCTTGATAGAACTGATAATAATAGGAGGTTTTTAAGTAACGTTTTATGGACCGATGAGTCATGCTTCACTAGACGTGGAGTGGTAAATTTTCATAATCAACATATTTGGTAGCATGAAAATCCGCATGCAGTTCGGGAAAGAAATTTTCAGCATGAACTTTGTGTGAACGTGTGGATTGGTAGCTACCGTAATCGACTATTTGGACCCTACCTTTGGCCTGCAAGGTTAAATGCTGCGACCTTCTTGGAATTTTTAAAGGCTGAACATGCAAATATGTAGGATGATGTTATGTTAGATTTAAGAAGATTGGCCTGGTTCCAGCTTGATGGTTGTCCAGCTCATTATACGAGAATAGTTAGAAACTGGCTGGACAAAAATTATCCAGAAAGTAGGATCGGCCGTGGAGGACCAGTCGCCTGGCCTCCACGATCCCCTGACCTAAATCCATCAGATTTCTTTGTGTGGGGATTTCTAAAAGAAAAAGTGTACCAGACTCCCGTAACCACAAGAGATATGCTAATAGACAGAATCTGGAATGCATGTGATGAAATGAGGCCTTATTTGAATAATGTTCGATCATTCGTAGATGTAAATTGGGTATTGAACAATTGGGTTTACATTTCGAGCAACTACTTTAGATTTTGTATGTTTGTCCTAACTATCCAATAGCATTTTAGTTATAAATAATTAATTTAATTTGTTAAAAATAATATTGGAAAATTGAACAAATTAATATTGTTTTTTTGTGTTTATTTGGAGTTAAGAATTATTGTTGTGTTTAAAAACACAATCTAAACGATCATCTTAATTACATGTAATGCCCAAGTCGAAAATGTAAAAAAAATATTATTTTCCCATAAATAATTAAAAATGCATCGAACCTTAAAAATCGAAATATCTGAAAAAACGACTAACTATACCGAAAACTCACAAGAGAGCTTTTTTATGTTGAAAAGTGCGAAGAATCAGTTTTTTTATTCAAAAAGCAAAAAATTGCACTAAGAAAAAATTTTGTTATTTTAATACACTACAGGTACAGTAGAGAGCGCCCTCTAGCGGCTACAGTAAAACTATGCCCATGGTTCGTTTTGTCGTACCAAAAAACTCTTGTATACCAATTTTCACTGTTATACATCAAATATTGTTCGAAATATGTGAAAAAAACCATTTTAGAAAGTAAATTTGAACACCCTGTATTTCGGAAGCCACGCATTTTTGACCCATGCTTATATAGACTTTATGCATCAGTTTTAAAAGTTCTATCGAATCTTAGAGTTATGCAACAATAAACTGAAACACCCTGTATATTTATTAGAAAGTTGCACTGTTAGTGAGAAAGCGACAGAAATTTTAATAATATATGGTCCATTAAGCTGCTATATTATGCATACGTTAGATCGCAAGTAGTATATTGTAGTATTATTTAGAGCCCTTACTACAGCGGACACTCATGAAATTTGTTTTGTTCAGGATTGATGGGACATATACAGCAAGAGGTACTAGCAATGAATGCAGTAGATTACACATGTAAACTTTGAAGCAATGGAGGTACTGTGCCTCAGTACTGTTTGGCTACAAACTGCTGCATAATTAGTTGATTGACCTTTAATCAAGCAACAGACCAAATTTCCTATTCCGACATATTCATCTCGCAATCATATGTATGATCTTCAGGCCAGGGTTAGGACAAATATTCTACTCAAGTCACCATTACATGGTGATACTTATTCACACCAGTATTATGCTTGGTAAAAGTTAATTTTCATCTATTATCTCTTTTGCGTTTCTTTTTTGCTCTTTCAATATGTTTATACGTTGTCCTATAAATGGAAAACTGTTGGACAATGATTATTATTGTTAACAACTGTCTTCTTGTTCTAGTCCTCTTGATTAGCTTCAAAGCTCAAAAGGTACGGATGAGCTAACCTTCATCATGGCATGACTCAAAAAACTTGATAACTAGAATTTGATATAAAAATTGAAATAAGCTATTCTACAACGAAATTATACTCTTGACAGTATACGAAATGTTACCCTAACGAGAGATACAAACAATTTTCCTGAGTGAACGTTGAAAAAATATTTGTTTGGGCATATTGAGATAGTTCTTAATTATTAGCGAGTGGTCAGGAATTGGTGTAGGAGAGAACACTTTCAAAATGAAAGATTCCGCAGCCAATTCTTTTATAACGATTAGGGTGTTACTACAAAGAAAATATCGTCGATTGTTGTTGATATTAATTCTACTTTTATCGGTCACCAAAGGTGTGGATTTTTCATAACGTTTAGTGAGTAACCTAATTACTGTCAAAAAACGACGCACTCATTTTAATTTTTTGTATGGCAAAAATTGATGTACCATTGGTGAGGCTTTTTTACAGAGTTAGTATTCAATATTCTGTTATCTTATTTAATACGATGTTCAAATAAGACTTTAGGCCAATAGTATGTTTCTTGGAAGTTAGTGGTTTGGAAGGATTTAAGTTTTGGCTATTATTTTATATTCACCAGTGCTTTGCATATTACATTTCGTTCTTCGGAACGAATCTTCTTCACTAATATAAATCTAATGACCTGTTAACAACATCCAAGCGATCGCATCCCTGGTTCAGACTAGTGCAATGATTAACAAAGAAATTCAGTTTGTTCACTCTCCTATAAAATCTATTACCAAACTACGTGGTTTAAACCAGCGTTTATTACATGATATTTCAGTACTTATCGTCAACGATGTGTAGAAATTACTCTTCAGTGATACACGGACCTGTACATTGAATAGGGCCACATTGGTGGGAGAAACGTTACTAAAGAGTACGTGGAGAGGTCGTTATACACAAGATTATATTTTTTGATCAAATTTTTTCTTGCACCCTTCGAAAGTAATCTCGACACGAGCTTTCAAGTCTTCCGCCCTTGGGAATTGCACAAATCCTACATTAATCTCGTTCAAATAATTCTGTAAATCGAATTTCCTCGAATTGGGACTGCGGTTCTTTGTCGGTTTGAAAAAGGCCTTTGATGTTTATTTCTTCCAAACAAAGCTCTTTGCCTTTTAAACAATAGATAGAGCTTTTTCGTAATGTGCCCACCTATATCATTTCCTACGTAGGAATGGTTTCTGATATCAGAAAATGAATTCCTTTAAGCCTAATACAGGAAGTCTTTTCGACGATTCATACACAATGTTTAAGAGAAAATAAATAGTCTAGCTATAATTTGCCTCAGAAGAATTTGAATATCAAATTGAAAGTTCTTTGAAGAACAGCAGCACCTGCTACCTTTACCTAGGATGCTACAGGATATACAGGATGTTTGGTAGATGAACCGGCAACATTTTTTGAATAATAATGGAAACGCAATTTCATGATTTTTGACGACAACCGTAATGCTCTAAGGGCTTGTAGCTTTTTAGTTTGTACAGATAATAACATGAAATAAACGTAGTAGCAACCTGCAATGTATGCCTGATCAAACCAAGTACACAATTTGTATAAGCGACGTCATAAAAAAGTACTGACGGCCTTTCAAAGTCGTAAAACTGAGGGAATGAAAAAACACTTTGAAACTCAAAATTCAATTATAAAACAGTTGTATCTCTTTAGAGCTTCATTTACAAAACTTTTGTGGTTTATTACTTTTCCAACGATATGCCACACATTATAAAAATAGTTTTCTGTAAGGTCAAAATAACAGAAAACGGTTGGTCTGGTTCAGGAAAAATGAATTTCTAGTCACCCTGGCACACCTTAAAGCGAAATCGGGCACTTTTACGCCCAGTATTAGATCCTGAGAGGAAGCAAGTATCCCTACTTGAGCGGACAGCACCCAAGACAGACTCTGAAAATAATGCGTGAAATTTCTTGCCCTGTAAACATCTCAAGGAATTTTAACGCTACTATGTCGCTAAGATAAAATAACATGAGGTCTACTTCGGCTGGTGCTCAGAGAAACTGGCAGATGTATTCAGAGGTATTGAATTACCTAATTTTTAGTTGTATAATTTCTCGGGCTGGGACATTCGTTGGTCAGGTCAAAAGTCTCATAGCTTTTGGTTACCCGAGAAGAAAATCCCGCATGCTAATTATCTAGGACTACCAGCAGTTTCCTTCTGTTGTGACTACTTTGTTCCCGACTTGATGGGCTGTCGAATTTTATACCCCATTAATAATACGACAATTATATCCTACATCAATAGAATCGGGAGCTTCTAGTTTCCACGTCTGGACTAGCTTGCGGGGAGCTGTGCGATTTTTTTATTAAAATTCCTTTGTAGACCCACGCCTTTTGGTGAACTTAGGGTGGATTTCACCAAGGTTGTCAAATAAACAGTCCTTTATTCTCCACCATAGGGTAACTGTCCGTAAAATACAGCGAATGAGCTTCAACAAATTTTAGCAACAAGTAGTTATGAAATGTTGAAAACAAAATACTGTCAAAGTATGAGATGATAGCTTCTCATTGAGACATCACCAGCTTATTGAATATTAAGAAATTACATATAATTTAGTCAAAATTTGGAAAAGTATTCGATTTTTGAATAAAATCATGTTTTTATTTAACAATTTCGATTGTTTATTCATGTTTATATTATTTTCTTCAATTGATATGCGATTTTACTGATTCAACATCACCTACCGTGTGTTCTTTTCCTATAAACCTCTTGTAGATAGCCATTAAGCACCTACTTGATGACATACACTACCAAAAATTTCATAGACATTGCTCGTTTCCAAATATTCATTCATTTACTTGCCGTTCATCAAAACCATTATGGCACCTGAGATTGATATTCCCACAAAACCATTCAGGTTTTTTGATATCCATACATCCATAAAGTTGAATACTTTTCGTTGTTCAGGAACTGAACAAGCATCTACACTATATTTACAGCGATTAAGAAATACCCAAATATATGTCGTAGAGCTATCAGCAAACTTAAACCCTGCGAAAAAAATAGAAATTTGCCATATTTCTCGTTTTTCACGAGTACATATTCTAGGTTATATAATTCCACATTATTTGAATAACAGCTGATTATTTCAAAACTCCCCAACAAGTGACACATGTGTGGGATCCGTCAACCCTTGGTCCCAGTCACAAAACATATACACTGAAGGTTTAATTCCATGCTATTCAATGATAACACGGTGATTTGTGTGATTGTCAGCGGCCATTTTTTAGAGGTGCGACATGGTTGCTAGATTGTGCATTAATACCCCGTTTCACTCCCCTGGTCCCAGTGGAGTACGCTCCGCCAACTGTTGAAATATACTCTACTATGCTTTATAAGACTATACGCGGCATTTTTCCCAAAATCGTTGCACAACACTTGGAAAAATGCAAATGAAAATTTAAAATTAATTCCATGACGCCGCAAAATAGCTCCGTCGGTACCTCGGGTTATATATCTTGACAGTAGGGATGTTCGGTACGGTCCTATATTTAGAAGTATCAATACATTTCACGAATAGCGTCATATTTCGATCCGGACTGTGTCAGAAAGAGTGACTAACTTCAAATTACTTTTCTTCTTTGTTTCCATCCGCTGGATATAGATCATTTTATTCCAATATTTTAGAGTATCGATTCTTCCTAAAACAATAAGAATCGATACATAACGATACTTTTCGTGGATCTAAACATCCCTAATCTTGACAGCTTGTCGTTCTTGTCAACTGGGCTGCAGGGTGCGGTGTTGCCTTCACTATCTTACACTTTGTTAAAATCTTATGAAAAATAGGAGCTTCAAATGAAATATTGACGAATATGAATGGATATGCATAGAATTCAGAATATAAATTCATATTGCAAATTTCATATTGTCTATGCATGGACTTGAACCAGATTTTTCGGTATTTTTACCGAAAAGAGAATATTTACCGATTACATCATTCTCCACGATTTTTTAAAATACTTTAAATACTTCTATACTTGCCGAAAAAGAGCTGACACTAAAAATAAAGCTAAAAGTTAATTTTATGTAGTCTTCATAGTTTTATGCCCCATATCAATCATACATATGCATACACACTCAGGCAGTCAAGCAAAAGAGAGGGGCAGATTTGGGTTGCCTATGATTACGAACGCACTTCCTCATCCCTTACTCCCCTTGCCCCGACTTGATTTTTGTGCATACGAAACGTACAGGCTGGTAAATTACCGTCATTGCCTCACCACCGGACAAGCAATAAAGAAACCGAAACCTGCCTGTTTTCAAAATAAACATCCAATTCACATGAGAGGTGAGTTCATGAGTTCAAGGGTAAAACAGAAAAATATTCACAATACTATAAGCAAGAATCGAAAAAGGAGTTTCCACGATGGTTGCAAAGTACTTTGAATGAGCGACCAGTATGCACATTGTAGAAGTTGTAATATAGAACTGTGCCCTCAAAAAACATGTTGTGTGCGCGTCCAATACAATAACAGACGTTTTTCGTGAGTCAAAGGTCCTTGATCTATCACTGATCTTGGGACGGCATTTTCCTTATGCCGAATTCAATGACACTATTTACCGATTCCTTATTTTGCCGGTTCGGCAACACTGCAGATGTGCAGATCACTTTAATTAAAAGCAATTGATATCACAGATGTGTTATAATAATAGAAATAAGAAAATAAAACAATGGAGATATGTTTTCATAAATAGGTATTTTTGATTCTGACTTATGATATCTTGACGATGAATAATAGGTGGTTGCGGATACTTTTACAAATATCGATGTCTTAGGACCCAGAAATGTAGAATGTGCTGTTTGTTTACGTTTGGTGTGGATTTCTAGAACATAAATTGGCAAAATTTGTTTTTGATATACAAAACTAGATTGCTATGCATGAACAGTCGTCAAAAACAGTGAAAATATCCTACCAACTATAATAGCTAGAAAATCGACCTATTATTTCTATCATTTTGATTGGTCCATTTACATAACTGACCATATTTTGTAAAACTGGAAATTCTATGAATGTTATCCTAATTCTTAAGCACAAAGACATAATATTATTTCGACAATGTACCCTTATTTATAAGGCAAACATTCCTCGACGACTTTATTCAATATTTCAATAGAAATCACTGATATTCAGAGACCTTTGACATCATCTGTCAAATTGCATTTCGATAAGCTATTTTCCCATTGGTCCAAGGGACCTTCAAATATTAATATTGGTGAAATTGGGTCTTAGAATAGATGGTTCAAATCTGTATGTTATCGAAATTTGTGTACAGATAGATTTGTGAATAGAATTCTAATTCTAATTTAATCTAATTGACTCATTTTCTACGCTTTGTGTAAAACATTTGACAATTATGAGGTGTCTCATTGTCTTGCTTCAGAAGTGGAGCAAGGTTTTTCTGTTACCCCTTTCGTTGAAATCGGCAAATCGTTTTAAGAGCTGCATTTGAACACTCATAGTAACGCAAACTTCGAATGCTGCTTCTAACCACAAATCACTGCTTGTTAGAACAAAAAAGTGCTTCGAATATATTTGTGTTGATGATTCCGAGTAGGCAGACACCTAAATGTAGTCGTCCGGCCAGTTCTGGGTGTAAGAAGTTCGACAAAATTAGGAAGCCTGATGGGTCCGCCTAAAGAGCTTAAGCAGAACCCACTGACATAGAGGTTGGTTCATATTTGCATTTAAAATGCGCGAAACTAAGCTTTGGCATACACCCCATGATGATTGAACAGTGCAATATTAACGGTGGCGTACTGTATGCGCCATTTATGTAAACACTTCCATAAAATCGTTCGTTAATTGCCATTAGGTCTAATGAACACATATCCTGATTACACTTTCCGGTCAGCCGGTTGTTTATGATCCACTAATCAATCAGCAATTTTTTTCTAGTTTTGGTACGTTGATGGTGGATGGAGGTATATACCGTGCTCCAAAATTTTGGAGTCTGATTGAGAGAGACTGTTGCTGTTGTCATCGGGTTTTCCAATAGTAATTACCGAACTGTCAGTGTCAAATTATTTAGTAAAAACAAGGCCTACAGTAAAATTTACTACCGAAATTCCGAGTTGGTGACTGCCACTTTAAGAGCGTTAACGCAAATTTTTGGTCGTAATCCTCGTCCCAGTAGACAAGCAATTCATAGTCTAGTAAAAAATTTGAGTCCACATATTCGCTGCTGGATGTTCCCGTGCCAGTGAGATAACGGGTAGGTAAAAGTTCCGAGAATATTGCTGTTGAACTTCCGTCGCACACGAACAGAACACGCCGATTCCACTGCGTTCTCAAGATTTGGGCATCGGTCAGACCACAGTATGACGAATTTTGGGAAGAGGTCTTGGCCTGCACCCTTATAAGATCAAGTTATCTCAAGATCTAAAGTGGGCTTCTGAAATGTTGCAAGAAAAGGACCAATTTCGTCGCAAAATCATGACTAAGTCATGAAGCACATTTTTGGCTAAGCGCCTACGTCAACAAATCGAATATGCGTTATTGGTCAGGTGAAAACCCTCATGTGCTTCAAGAATCGCCACTTCATCCACAAAAAATAACTGTGTGGTGTGGTTTCCATGCCGGTGGTTTTTCGTTGACGAAAATGATCGTCACGTTACAGACACCGAAGATCGCTACAGAGACATGTTGCAACGTTATTTTCTGGTCACTTGGATGGGCTAGACATTAATGATATTTGGTTTCAACAAGACGGTACCGCGTATCACACAGCGGGTGAAATAATCGACATATTGAAATTAAAATTCGGTGAACGTGTTATACCGGGAAACGGTTTTGTCGGATGGTCACCAAGATCATGTGATTTAACATCTCTAGACAATTTTTTGTGGGGCTACATTGGTCTATGTCAACAAGCCGGTGTCGTTAGAGGAGCTCAGAGCCAATTTTGAACGAGAGATAGCGGCCGCTTCTGTCAAAATGTGTGGTCCAGTCGTTGAAATCTGGGCTCAACGAATCGATCGCTGCGAACATGCCCGTGGTGGACATATGAACGAGGTCGAATTTCATACATAAATGTTTTGAGTATACTTCAATCCAAAAATAAAATTTTGGAGATATCTCAAAAAGAAACTGGTCAAGTCCTTGATGGAAAACACTTTATATAGTGTATGTGAAAAGGTGATGCTCATACAGATCTGTACTGAACTTGCTTACTTCACCTTATACATATCTGAAGCACTGGATGGTAGGCTCTCAGAACAAAATTGATTATGGAGCATTGTAAAAGAAATTAGTGTACTTTGGATGTACAGTATGCGCTATAAAATTCTTTAGATCCTGTTTATCACATCAGAAGCAATGCATAGCATTTAATGGTTTCAAGTCCGTACCCAACTTAGCTCCATCCGGTGTTCCCCAAGGGTCTCACTTGGGACCACTTTCCGTTCTGTCGTTTATTAAAGACCTGTGTGAAACATTGACATGTATTTAAGTATGTTTTGCTGACGACATGAACTTGTATTCGTCAAAAACGTTCATAATTGTTTTGATCTACAGATAGAGTAGAATAGTACTCGGACTTGGTGGTAGCTTACATCTAAGTACCAACCACTGCAGGGTTGTTAGTTAGAGTAGGAAAGAACCCTTCATATTTTCAACTACAATTTTGATGGTGCTTTGTTGAATAGATGTGATACAATCAAAGACAGGTTTTGCTCTCCATATCTCTGAAAAAGTTTCAGAAGCGCTTAAATCATGCGGTTTCCTTGACAGGAATTTTGAGTAGTTTAAAGATAAAGGTTTTGAGGGCATTATATTCTTCATATGTGTGTAGCAAAGTTGAATACGCGAGTATTATGTGGAGCCCAAATATATGTAAACAAAATTGAAAACGCTTAAAGGGCGTTGCTTAAATTCCTGTATGTGAAGTCTGAGGAGCTTATCCAGAGAAAGGAGCTAGCAATGCAGGGCTGTGTGAGCATTTTGCAATCCAAAGCTTAGAAATCAGAAGAAAGGTCTCATCTGCAATACTCCACTTTAAACCATCACATGGCATGATCAACTCCCCAGATATTCTCCTTAACCTTCATTGCTTGTGTTCGTAACTCCAAATCGAAATAGCTCAGTGATATCAAATTCTTTATGCTAAAAAATAATAAAAAATTTCATAAAATAATGGAGGAATTAGATGAGAATAGAAAAATTATTGGGTGTAAATAGGCAATACGGGGAATTTCGGGGAGATATTCACCCGTTGCGTGTCCTCCCTTGCATTCTTTTGCTGGGCACATAATGCAGTCGCGATTGACTGGATGTATTCGTATTGAATCGTTTATGTGACGGGCTGACATAAAACAATAAATACAAGAGATGAAGACGGTTTAGCTACCTCCAATCTGGTCGTTGCGCAGAGCATTCGGACGTGAAGCAAAACTTCTTACATTATCTCTGCCTGTACCGCATATACCTATAATTCAGCATTATCTCAACTGAGATACAAGCGTCGCTGATTTTCATTACAAGCATCGCCACGGTGTATATTTTAAACGCTTTATTATGAGAGAGCCGAAGTTTGCGAACGAAGCCAGCGACTATGTAAATGAGCGCCAGAGATAATGAATCTGGAAAAATTTCTTTTAATTACGGAGTAACGCCGAAGGCGTCTCAGAATCAACTACGAGTTTCCGATTAAATTCCATAAATTTGCATGCCAGATAAATACTAAATGTGTATAAAATATATATGTATACGTACAGTGAGCGCTGTAAGTAGACGTACAGGAGAGCTTTGGAAGATCCTTGGCACTAATTCAAGACAATTCTGTAGGCTTGCTGACCGAAAGGTTACTCTTAAAAGTTCTGATCTAATCAAAGCAGCAGGATTCAGGACTGCCTGGGGTAGTCATTCACGCGCCCAAAAGACGCCCACAGGGAATACCAACCTCGACTGGACTTTGGTTTTCGCGTTGCCACACACTGTATAGTAGCGGTCAAAACAAACAAGTCGTCACTCGTAAACAGATTTTCTCATTGTCAATTTTAATTTATACATTGCAAGAGGGCACCGGCAGGGGTATTATGTACAAAACCTTAGAAAAACCTATAAAATGTCATCTTGAATACTAAGTAGCTTTTAGGGTGCAAACAATCATTCCATGTTTGCTCACTAGGATCTACACTACAAACATTGTTGGTTGCTGATGTTTTGTGAGCCGAGTAGTCTATAGTTTTCATCTCTGATAAGGAAGTTGGTTGAATAGCAAGATCGTATTTGGATTATTGTAATGGGTGTTTTTTTTTTCGAGGTATAGAACTTTAAGTTGGCATTACTTTTGATGACCGCGACCGATTTGACAGCTGTCAAGTGATTTATTCTCAGTTTGGTTTGGCAATTCATCATGAGTATACTCACGCCTGAACAACGCTTGTAAATTGTGCAGAAAATACTTAATGGTTCTGTGTGGAATACGTATCGCGCACTACGTCCATTCTATCGTCGACAAAATCGTCCATCAGAGCAGTTAATTCGATTAACCATGGAACGTTTTCGCACCAGGTTTACTCTAATTGATAACTTGCATCCCCAGAGACGCCGTACGGTGCGTACATAAGAAGCTATTGCTACTGTAGAGCGTAGCATTGAAGAAGACCCGAATGAGTCCATCCGCCATCGAGCACAGGAATTGGATCTGTGTCCTTCCACTTTATGGAAGATTTTGCGGACGGGTCTTGGTTTGCGTACTTTCAAAATCCAACTCGTGCAAGAATTGGAGCCAAACGATCATCAAGCCAGGCGTAGGTTCGTTGAATGTTCCCAAAACGAGATTGCCGTGGTTCCCGATTTTCATAAGCGAATTTTGTTTAGCGATGAAGCGCACTTCTACCCCTATAAACTGTCTTCCCACCAAATTTAGTCTTCTAGAGAAAAAACAAACAACGTTTGCTCAGATTCTTAGGTGCCCCGATATCCTAAGATATAAGAACTAAACTAAATGTTGTATTCATTAGTCAGATATTATTGACATACACACACAACGTTTCCCGTAGAAATATATTCAACGCCTCCTACCGCATCTTGAAGATATCATTCCTGAAGCTGTTTATTGATATCTATTTGTTTTAAACAAAACTTACTTCTACCTGTCCACTGGCCTAGTTTGAAATATTATTCACCTCTTAGGGACGAAATTACAAAAATTTTATTGTAAGTGCATACTGACGTTACATCAAAGAAACAAATATACAAAACCCATATTTTTATCTCTAGTCCAGAAAATAATAATTCCCTCATAGTAACTTTCACGCCCTACTCCAACCACTTCAAGTTTTGTTTTCCCGATAAAACGTAGCCTATTTCTCTCCAAGGTTCAGTCTATACCTATGCCAAAATTCATTAACATTGGTTCAGCTATGAAAACGGAACATACCTATATGTATTTATAATAAAAAATGCAGTTAATGCGCGATGCAAATGAAATTTTCATATACCCCTATTCATGAAGATTGGTAGGAATTTCTGTAGAAATGTCCTACCCCATTCCAGCCCCATCCTAAGGATATAATTTCTGTAATTCTTTGTTAATGTCTTTTATCTTGAAGAAAAAAATATAGACAAAACAGTACTTCTACTTCTAGACAGGCCTGATATGAAGTATTAATGTTCTTAAATTTCAAGAATCTTGATCGACTTTACACACTAGGGGTATAATTCACAAAATTTCTTTGTACTTGCTTATCTACATTGTATCAGAGAACCAAACATGGAAAACCCATATTTGAATCCCTAACTTAATGAGTAATAATCACTTTTACTCTCTATTCCAACCCCTAGACTTTTATTTTCGCAATAAAAGACACCCATGTCAGTCTCCAAGATCTGTGCCAAATTCATCAGAATTGGTTCAGCCGCTTTGGAGTAAAAACGGAACATACATACATACACTTTCGCGCTGATACTCGTATTTTTAGTAGCGATAAATATTAACATTGAGGATTAAATTGCTACATAAATAAGAAGACATGTGCATTTTGGGTTGAAAAAAAGAAAGTTACCCTTAAGATGTTGCCGTGTATTTTCTAGAGCGGTACTTTGCGCACATATATTGTAATACGTGTCTGAAAAACGCTTTGTTCCTCGCACCCCAAATTGATGCTTACCTAGAGCAGGAAGCTTTGAAAAAACAGATTTTTCCGCACTAAACTTAAACAATGGCTTTATGATTGACTCGGCACTTCTCACGCATTCGTGTATGTCTACTTTCAAGTTTTGCACTATACTACAACTATTTAAAACTATAATGACTCATACACGTGATCAACACGTGATCAGAGCTCGATCCCGGCTTCCTTCCAGTACAGCCGTATAGCGTACGACATATGTCGTTTCTGTGGCTTTGCGGTGGTCAACAGCACAGACAGAGATGGAAATAATCGCTGATTGTTCTCCGCCGGTAGAACCAATGAAATCAAAGACGCGCCTCGACCGGCAGAATGATAGGCGTCGGCAACGCATTGGAACGTGTTTCGTTGAGCGATCGCATATTGTGTGTTTTTATAAGAATTGTTGTGTGATTGTTATTGTTGTGGTTTCTGTGGTTACTGTTTTGGTTATACTTAACCATGGAGAGTACAAATGGCACGAGTGGAAGTACCGAAAGCCAGGGAACAAGTAGCTTCGTAAAGCACTGAAGAGGGACGCGAAAGAAATCGTGCTCAACGTGTTCAATTATCTGAACAGAACTATGTCGCAGGGAGATGCACCCGCGCGTTGTGAAAGTATGAGAGGCGTTCCAGAGTGGACCATTCGCAGGGTGGTGCATGAAAAGAAGGAAACTGGAGCTACTACTGATTAAAAGTTTAATTTGAAGGGACGAAAGGCCGTTAAATTGAATGACGATAGCAAAATGGCGTTAAGGCGAACCGTACATTCATTCTTCTTTAGGAATGAGATACCAACCCTCAAGGCTGTACATGCAGCGATCAAGGAAAATGAAATTATACCCCAAATGAGCGTCGAGGTAATGAGGAAATCCCTGCACGAAATTAATTTTCGTTACGAAACGCGTAATCGGAAGTCAGTATTGATAGAGAGACCTGAAATAGTCGCCTGGCGTCGAAAATACCTACGCGAAATGATTGAATATAGGCGACAAAGCAGACAAATCTATTATTTGGACGAGACATGGGTAAATGCAGGTCACACAGTTAAAAAAACCTGGATAGACAAAAACGTAGTGAGTAACCGACAAGCAGGCATTGAAGGTTTGTCAACAGGTCTTCATGGACCGTCAGGGAAAGGTCAAAGATTGATCGTAACTCATATTGGTAGCGATAGTGGCTTTTTAGAAGAGTGTGACTTGATTTTCGTCTCTAAGAAAGGAAGTGACTACCATGACGAAATGAATGCCAGCTGCTTCGAGAGCTGGTTTCAATAGGTGCTTCAGCGAGTTGAGCCCAACTCTATGATCGTCATGGATAATGCTTCCTACCATAGTCGTCGAGCCGAACGTGTACCGTATGGGATCTCGAAAAAGTGACATGCAGCAATGGTTGCGCGAAAAAGGAATCACGTTTGACGATTCATGTGTGAAAGCGGAATTGTATAAAAAAATTAAACAGCACAAACCTGAGAACATTAGTTACGTGACTGATGAGATGGCCCGTCAATGTGGTGTCACTGTGTTGCGGTTACCGCTCTACCACTGTGAACTGAACCCAATAGCGCTCATCTGGGCTCAAGTGAAGGGTTATATTGCGCGCCATAACACAACCTTCAAATTACCAGACGTTAAGGTTTTACTTGAGACTTCCATACAGCTAGTAACGCCCGAAGCTTGGCAGAATGCTATCCGTCATGTTGTGAAGGAAGAAACAAAAATGTGGCAGCTTGACTACCACATCGACACCATGATAGAGCCAGTTATAGTTAATTTCAACGAGGAAAGCGATAGCGACAGTTTATTACTGTCAGATGTAAGTGGAAGCGACGATGAATAAAGATAACTCCCAAATTTTTGTCTTACAATATGTTTCAAACCACTCTTTATTAAGCATGTGACAAATCTAGTTCACCCATGTTAAACATTCATACCCCGCCTATGAACAGCCGACTACTGGTAGTTAAGTGATGTTCACGTGAACATCGATGAGTCATTACAGTTTTAGATAGTTATAGTATATAACCATTCATCATATCATTAGAAAGTTGTAGTATTGTGTGATATGAACATGATATTGACTCACGGTCTTCGTAATATATGTTTGTGCTCGTTATTCATGAGTTTTTAATTAAGTTCCTTCATTACGGAATGGATTATTGGTACAAAGGACAAACAGTCATCGTTGAGTTTTTTACATACGTAAAAAAATAACATTCTTTGAACATCATTATTGATACAGGGAATAATGGGCGTAGCCTAGTTTCAAAACTCTCTATCACTCTAAAATTTCTTGTTCACCACCTAAAGAGTCCAGAAACTGAAATTCAGTTTAGTGCTTTTCAAAAAACTAACCCGTAAAAAAATTTCAAGACCCTTTCTGATACTAGATGATACCAGGGATGACACCTACTTATTTGAACCACTGTACACAGACGATGACTAATTTCAAGCATTAATACAGGCACTTGGATGACTGAGAGAACAAGTGCATGCACTCACTATATAAATAAAATTTTTTCAATGTCCGGAGGTGAAGATTTATCTGCCGATATGAGAAAGTTAATGAGACTAGTACATGGTAGCTTCTTAGTAATATCTTCTGACTGCATAACAAACACTATAAAGTAGATTGCATTCACCGCTCAGGAGCTGGAACTTGGTGAGAAAATACTTCAGGCTCATTCGAATTTGGGATGTGGATTTTCTAAATATTCTCGGGGTTCTTAATATGTTTGATTTTAATATTAACTTTTTGCAAAGCTGTAATTCCAGCCAAAGGGATGTCCCACTGCTTATAGCTTTCAAACAGAACTACTTACAGGGGTCCACGAATACAGGGTAGCCAATAATTAACTAAAATTAAAAATGATACATGAACGCCTGCTTCTGGAAGCCGCCCAAACATGAGTCCTCCTAAGATCATGTTTAGATTAATTTTCGGTTGGCTTTTTATTTGGACTACCTTGCCTGATAGTGCATCAGATGGTCTATAGTGTTTGATGTGTTGGCATCAAAATTCTTTTTCAGTAATGAATACAGAAAATCATCTGAGACCCCTAAATCTGGTGAGTCGGGAGACCAAACAACATCGCCAAGTGGAAATACTAAGCGCCCCTAAAATATTATTCGCAGCACATTAATCATATCTCTAGCTGTGTGATACCCTTGAAAGGTGAGTTGTCGAGCTTCAGAAACCACAAAGTCTCACTGCGTACTAGTCGTTGTTAGTGATATAGAAGGAAGCTTCTACCATATTGTATCATGGCGTCAGAGCCTGGTAGCAAGGTTATTAGCTCTGAGCCTAGCAAGCTAACAGAGAGCTATTTAATCAATATATTATATATAACGACTTCATTTAGTAATGAGGCAATAAAACAGTTTGTGAGTGACTATGGTTTTGGTGGTCAAAAGGAAAATTGCGATGTGATCCACAACTCGAGTGATACAATATCATGTGAAGGTGCCCAAGGAAGTCAATTGCTGTAGCCACTATATCTCGAGGTAACCAAATGTGAATCAATCATCTAGTGTCAACTACAAACAATCTCCAACAACAAACAGGATCCAAGACGGTGATAATGCTTGCGACCTCTCAATATGAAGCCATCTTATTGCATAAATTCCAATACAACAAAACCAATGTCACCGTATGCTGAGCATGTAAAAACAAACAAAACTCACAAGAGAATTCCCAAACACACAAAAACCGCCCGGTCTCCCCAGAAACTGAATCGAAGTCTGATAGACCATTCATCCCTAGACGAACAAAACAAGTAGTCATTGGCAAAACTAAAAATGGTGATATCAAGGTCGTACCCAAACTGGGATACCTGCACGTCTATCGTTTGGAAAAGGAAGAATCCGAAACTACCCTGACGGAGTCATTTAGGAAGGCTGCACCTGAAATTGACTTTAAGTGCGAAATACTCGTCAAAAAGAAACCGCCAACATCCTCTTCCAAAGTATTGTTTCCTGTAATTCATGTTCACAAGGTTTTGAAATCCTGACGTATGGCCAGATAACTGCGCAAATGACTCAAATTCTATCAAATAAACGAATTGGAAATCTTGTTAATGTCAATGCTCTGGAACTTGATTTTGAATATGCGCTAGCTTAAGTCATCTGGTGAACAACATATTGTCTTTATCGTTCACCATCAAGTGTCACATTTACTTTGTTCGAACGGTTAGACGGATTGCTAATAATCCACATGCAAATACATGCAAAGCTATATTCAATCGCCAGAGTTTTAATATCTCGATAGAAACGTATACGAAGATACCTAATGAATCCAAAACTATCATAGACAATATTTTCTGGAATAATAGCACAACCAATGCCTTGTCTGAGGTTACACCCATAGATCGTTCAGACCAGCATATTATTCAGTTTGTAACTGTTAATCTCCTTACACATGTGAAGTTCTCAAACGAAACGGACATTCTTAAAAGGAACTTTAATGAAATAAATTGTAGCTACTGTTTTAGACACACTTTAGAGCATCAGAATTGGGACTTTCTAGCTGGGAAGTTTGACACAATCTATCTGTCAATATGTTGAGCATGGAAGTGTTACTAACTGTCAAAATAATACCAACTTAAGAAAAACAACTGATGGCCCACCTTTTATTTGTAAATGACGCATAGTAGAAACATAGCTGATGCAAAAAGGTACTATTATAATGCCATCGTCCAATTATCAGAAAATGATCGGAACATAACAGTGATTGTTCAATATTCAAAAATACGATAAATGACATTGACGAAACTTAGACTTTCCTCAAGCATTCAATGACTACTTCAAGAACTTTTTGTAGATACGCAAACACACGAATTTAGTTGTAGTTTGAATCTTCCTTGAATGAATTTTTGTCACCACTAACGGAAGAACAAGTACAGGCATACATATACACAGGAAATTTCGGTAAAGTTTCCGCCAGGCTACGATGATGTTCCTTGTTCGCTGCTGCTGAAAGTTTTTGATTTGATTGTTTCGTCATTGACTCTACCCAACTTAATATGGAAACAGGCTTTGAAAGTACATATAAACGCCATTCTTTCAGTGAATAGGTTTGGTATATCCGAGACGTCTTTACCTGCCCAGTGCAAGTTCATTATGCCTTAGAGGGTGGGAGCGAGGTTTCGACACGTGGAAGATAGGCACAACGTCGAAATGCCATAAGGTAGGTCTATTTTCCCGCTATTAAAAACCGATCAATGCTTACAAACGAAAAGATTTGGCAGATGGATGAGTTAATTTAACATCATTATGCCTTCGATTCAGTTATATGCCAACGACAAGAAAGGCGCGTCATGTATGTGAAATTGAGTGGAAGTAAAAAATTATAGACGATTGTTGGGAAGCTTGTCATTATTCTTACATAAATCTGTTTCGCTCCGAACAAATTGGTGGTTACTGTTTTTGGACATCGAAAGAATGCTTACAGATCATTAATATTATTAATGCATTGAAGGTTATAAGTTATTTTTTTAGTGTATCGAGAATGATTGTGATTGACCATAATGCTTGTTATCGTAATACAACTACATAGTTATTCTAATGCTATCAGACATGCCATTTGCTAGTGAATGCGTATAAATAGCCGAACCGATGGGTCGATAAAGCCCGCTTTGGTGACATATAAACCTCTCGCAAAGGTTAGTACCCGTTAACCGGTAATATTTGCTTGTCGTCGCCTGTTCAGGCATTTATGCAGTCTCTGGGCCTGTAAACCGATACTCGGCTGTTTATCTGTTATCGTTTTATTTTGAAAAACGACAAATATCGAAAAAAAATTATAAATACCGATGATCAAAAAGAAAGATCATTTAAGATCATAACGTCGACTGTGATGTAGGTATCAATATTTCTAAATTTTTGAACGGAATCAGATGAAAAGGATAATGGTGCAAACAGGTAGTTAAAGAAGCGACGGGTGACCTTAGGTTGTGATTTGATTTGTTTAGAAAATTTTATCTCATTTGAAACCGATAAAGTAAGGAGTATTTCAGTGTTTTTTTAGGTTACCTACATAAAAACAGGTAGGTATAGAAAATAACAAATGTTTATTAATAATTAATCAATAATTTTAACTCTATTTGATTTTAAATTTGGCTACTTTTTTTTTAATTCCATTTCATGATGAATGTAATTCATTTTAAAATATAATTGTGGTTTTTTGATGTAGTGTTTTCTCACACTATTAGTATTTGAAGAAAACCAATGATTTCCAGTTTTTATAAAAAAATCTATCGATTGCATCTTCTCATCGCTATACCCTTCTCAAATTCCCTTAAGCCGTTTGGGCTGAAGCTCGTGAAATGGTCAGTTCAAGGTCATTCCCGCGAAACAGAGTTACGTAAACTTCATCCAGATTCGTTCAGCCATTTTGACATGATTGAGTAACAAACATCCACGCTTTCTCATTTATATCAGATGGGAAGTAGGAATTGCAAATCCATATCGACTATCAAATAATAATTATAGCCATAATAATGATAAACGATTATTCACGTATAAACTATTACAATTTATTCAAAATAAACGTACATATACACAAATAAACTGAAATAATCCCACAGAAGGATTTCATTGTTGTGCGTGGAAAACATTTTTCTTAACAATTTTTGCTTTGAACATAGTTAAATATAGTTAATATATACATTTAAGCACAACATATAACCATAACTGTAAGTGTAATGATATTATATTCAAAAACTAATTAACTTCATGTCGATTATTAGATAATCAGAATTTTCTTATTTCAATTTTGAATTCATTTTTAATTGGAATGGATTTTATATGGCTTGGTGAAAAGTTATAAAATCTAGTGGAGAGGTAACTGAAGCATCTTTGACCTACATTTTTTGTTGTAAATGGTGTTCTTTTAATACCTTCGACTTTACTTCTTGTTTCATACTTGTAATCCGACCAAATGATGTTTGTTTTATTTTTGAACAAATTGATTACAATATTGTGAAAAAAAGGTTGCCTAAGATCGAGTAGCCCTGCTTTGGAATATAACATATCAGATGGACAGAGAATTGGCCGTCTAAAAATGCTTTTCAAAAAGTGGTTTTGATTTATTTCTATCTTCTTAATTTGGTTGGTAAGAGCACCACCCCAAGCTGGTATGGCATAATTTAGGCTACATTGAATCACTGCATGGTATAACATCTTCATTGTTTCATGGTCGAGATATTTAGTAAGGTACTTGAATTTGAATAATAATCTTCTCAAATTAGTTATTATATGATCAACATGTAAATTACACTTTAAATGAGGATTCAAATGAACACCTATATATTTTGTTTTATCAGCTGTATGTATGAGAGGATGTAAACGGGATATACATGGTCTTCTGAAAATTGATTGTTAGATATTTATCTCTAAACCATTCTGAAATTAAAATAATATCATTTTCAACAGTCTCTTTAAGGCTATCCCAGAAATTGTTATTAGAATAAAGTATCACTGTACCATTTGCGAAACATATTATTGTACCTTGCGCCTTCAAGCTAAGTAGACTATTGATATACACATTAAAAATTACGGGCATAAAATACATCCATAGTTGTAAGATCAAAATGAAAAACAAAAAAGGAACATATTTTCACGTCAGTGCTCAATAATCAAAATTTACTCCTCAACCTAAAGGAGGCCAAACCCGTTTTATCAATTCACCAAAGTCTTCCTCAGTATAATGCCATAGCATTAGCAATCGTCACTATTCGATAGCGAAAAATAATTTTATTGTCATTAATTACCGCTTGGATCCCAGCAGGCTGCACGAGAATAGCTCAAAGGTGTGGAAGATAATTATACACATTTGTCTGATCGCGATAAGATATGAACATCTACTCTCCGTAATATTGTTTTCAGTTCCGTGTCTGGATGCCCTCGGGACAGGCGACGGCGATGCTCCCCATGCTTTTAGAACGTTTTCTTCGAATTATGTATTTCGTACAGTCCCATTTGCCCCAGGAATATAAGGCTATATACAGGGTGCCATAGTGTAGCTCGTAACCCAGAAGCATAGAATATTTCCATGACGCCACTTTGTTTCGGAAACACGGCTCCTGCTAACTACCATCAAACGACACTGTGTACGGTTGGTCACAGGGACGGAAAGCAAACATTTTTAATTCTATCTGTGCTTGTATAGTACGCCACACTTGTAGCATGGTGAACACTTAGTGTTCCCCAAATTGACGAGTTGATTAAGTGGTTAGCTAACGCTAGAAGTTTTTTCGAGCTGTCTTTTAGACGTGCAGGGAAGCGCAAAAGCTTTTTCTGCATTACGGATGTATCATAGTGTCCC
Source organism: Acanthoscelides obtectus (assembly GCA_963669975.1). Classification (NCBI taxonomy): domain Eukaryota; kingdom Metazoa; phylum Arthropoda; class Insecta; order Coleoptera; family Chrysomelidae; genus Acanthoscelides; species Acanthoscelides obtectus. The sequence goes on from CAVLJG010000004.1 coordinate 89,313,992, forward strand.
CAGAAACAAAAAACTTGGCCAGATGAACAAACCTTATTTTTACCGTTTGATTCCAGATTTTATTTATCTATTTAATTACACACCAACAGTTCACAAAACAATTAGTGGTGGGGAGCGTCAAAATACATAAAATACGACTTGAGAATCACAAAATAATTACATTCACATAGATGCTCAATAGTAATAAGAGAAAAATGACCACTGCTACAAACTGATTGAATCTGTGGTAGCTCTAATAAGGACTTTATATACTCTTTTAATAGTAGAAATGGATATAGTTAAAATCACAAAACCATACGATACCATAAATTGTACTGAAGTAATTAATGAACGTACGTCGATGATAAAATAATTTTGTGAAGTCAGGCTATGTCACTGTTTATTTTTATTTTCATTTTTTTCATCGTTTTGAGTGATACCTTAATAATAATTTTAGTGGGAAGTTTTTGTTTTGAAAATGACAGTTATGAGTAGAATGCCTTAAGATAGGAACACCAAAGAGCAAAGTATTATTTGAAAACAACCTCACCTGCTTTAACATAACCTAACTATTCATCTTTCAAATACGATCGATCATGCAACATGAAAACATCGTCTATCTCTGTTGGACACAGGTAAATTAGCAATACGGTTTGTGTAGACAATCAAATTTGGTCTCTGTCTAACATATCTGAAACTTCATTAAAAATATTCGCAAATCGCTGTGATTTGTCATTACTACAGACTAAAATGATGACGTAATTGTCATCTTTCGTGATTTCGACTATATGTTGAGTATATCGAAATAGGTTCTATAGTCACGGTAGGCCCGTTCGTGCGGTAGGCAGGTAACAGGCAATGTTGGCCAGTACTCAAAGTGTATTGAAATTTAGCATAGCCAAAACTGATGGGCAATCATATAGGTAACTTACGTCTTTAAATAAAAAAATGGAGATTGTATTTTCCTTCTATCCTCAAGACTGAGAAATCCATGTCTTTGAAGTAAGATAATAGAATAAATACCATCGGTTTTGAGTGACAGGTACTGCAAAAATTACCTCTGAAATGTTTCTAATGACTCACATGAGGTAACAAAGCATGGGTTCGAGATTATTCTTGCATATGCCAGCTTAGAAAGAACAACAGTTGTACAAAACTGTATGTGCTGTGGTAACGGTAAACTCTTTGGAAGTTCTCATAACGAATCCCAGTCCCCTATTGGCAGAATTTAATGAGTTAATGAGGTGAGAATTGAAGATCAATGTCCTGTCAAATATTACCTCCAGGTCATTGGACTCGTCTAATGTCTGAAGAGGGGTTCTGTTAATTTTGTAAATATTGGTGACGGCATTTACTTTCCTGGAAGCTGAATATTTACGTTTTCTCACGTTGATAGAAAGTTTATTAGCATCACACCACTCAGTTAGTCTGTCAAAGTTCTTCGCTAGGTAAGAGCAACTAGATGGGTCACTGATTTGTCAGCAAAGTTGTATGTCATCTGCGTTGACGTAAATAATAATGAATAGGTAGTAGTGGACATAAAGAAGATACTTAAATAACACCAGTGGACGGAAAAAAATTAATTGATTTTCACTGCTAAAATCCACGGAATATTTCCGAATGGATAGAAAAGACTGAAACAGTAAAACCAATTTTTTTCAAGAGTCAATACTATCTAGTTTTTCCAGCTGTAAACCATGGTTGACTCTATCAAGTGCGTTGCTAAAATCCGAATACAATACATCGAACCTGACCATCAAGCTCTAAAACACTTACCACACATCCATGTTGTGCTTTGTAATAGAAGAACATACGTTGTTTTGTATAAAACCATGTAATAACATTTCATAAGATTTCGAAAAATTACACACAATGGTACTAGGTCTGTAAATCCAAATCACGGGAAATGTATTTGATCTGATACTTGGGTTATATCGATAAAGATATTAGCTAAGCAAGACTAGGTGCACAGTCACGAATCAAGAATGCTGGTATGCCTTCAGGTCCAGTGGTGAAACCATTTTTCATCTTATTTAGATCCATATTGTTAGTAGCAATCCTATCATCGTCAGGCCTACACGTTACATTAGCAGGGCTACTGAAAACAGAATCGTTATTTGTAAATATAGTAGGTGTAAGATTACAGAGCCATTTACTCCTAATAAAGCAACAAAACTGATTCTGATGTTTACTTATGTTTTATTCAGTCTGCTCTGTGTACTATTTATATGCGTCTTTGACATGATTGATCTTTTTCATGTTTATAGGGATCCATCTTTTAATAGCATTAGTTCTACCAAGATAGCCTTGCATGTGAAGTGATTCCCTGTAGTTGAACAGGGTTAGGTTTTAAAATAACCAACTGTATTGAGATGTGGCCAACAGAATTGAGTAGTCGAAGGTATGTATACTTATTACGATATGGCGTTGCATTACTTGCCGATCAACACATGTCAAGATATGACAACAATACGTGAATTGAGTTGTTCACAATTTTCGGGTGTAGTACTTTTTAGAGGGGTCACAATTTAAGTACAAACCTAAACTTTGAATACCGAGTTCTTTCAACTCTATTGTCATGCAGCCCAAGAAATGTTAGCAAGTTCATGTTTGAAATGGAATACTTGACTCTTATCACTAACAGCGCTTGTAATTCTAGTGTAAGTAAAATTACATCAGTGCGAGAGACCAACCTGACCCTATTTTTTGCCACATGCATCCAAATGACTTGAAGAAGTGGTACATTCCACCAAAACAGATGAGTCATATAAGGCGGTATTCATATGTGCGCATCGGCTATTTTCAAAGCCGACTATGACACCGGCGCTTGCAGATGTTCATTGGAACCGTCGCGTCGACAACAAAAGAATGCCGTTCAGGCACAAGATGGACACATAATAACCAATGTGTGAAGTGTATAAGACAACCACTTTGCATAGTCGATGTAAACGTTGAGGTTCATTAGAAGACTGACAGATTGCCTGTCGTTGTCCCACGCTCGCTATCAAAATACCTGTAGATGACAGACGTTTGAAAAACGAAAGATGAATACGTTCATGCCGGTCTTTTATGTCGATGTATAACGAAGATGTGTTGGATTAGTTACGTTACAAAGTTGAATGTAACGTTGTAAGTTTTTCAAGAAGAACTAGCTTTGCAAAAGGTCATGCTGTGATATGAAAGAGCGGTTAGTTTGTCACTACCTCAAGTCCTATAAGTATCGTATCAAATTCCAAGATAAAGTAAAACAACAAGTGAGGTGGCTGGGTGATGGAAGTTCACGCTACATTTGTTAAGGTGTTTTATTGCCAAAACATACATGCGAAATCTGCAGGTCCGTATAGCAGGACATTGCGCACTCCTCCCCCCTATCGCCAAGCATAATCGCACAGCAACACTCTCTTGCGCGAGTCAGTGGACTACACAGTCGAGTTAGTTAGCAAACACGCAAGGCCCGCCTCTCACTGTAGTCAAAATTATTTCGCAAATTTAGAACAACCAAAATTTTGTTGAAATGCTTACAAAAATCAAATATTCTTACAACATATCAAGACCTGTCAGGTGATTTCACGGCAACGGCAGAAAGTTAAAACTCCGTCAAGTCAGCGTTGAGGACGAACGTTGTGAAATTTCTGTTTATAAACAGTGTAGCGTCAAGCGCATGATTAAAGTTCTCTAGTACGACGAGGATACGTTTTCTAGAGTTTTTGCACTCAAGAACTCTTACGCCTCCAGTTATCAGGAAGTTAAAAGGCATCAATAAGTAAAGCTTGATTTTTTACACTGATTTTTTCAAAAAAGTAGTAGCTATTACCTCTTTACGTTTTTTTTATAGCCAAGCAGCCGCGCAGGCAGAATCCTAAATGCCGAGACACCGCTGCTATGATGATCCAAAAGAAATTTTGTGAATCCGATTTTTGAACTGCGTAAGGTTGGTACAACCAGAAAAAGCTTTCTTTTGTAGATTGTTCCACAATCTCGACACCCTCGGGATAGTTCTGGATGTACGAAGTTCAACACCATTAGGATAGGAGACCAAAGTCAGGCGGGTCTGTCTGGCAGGCACATAGCGCGGTGGCATCATGGAAGAGAGCTCTGAGGAGCAAAGCCCCTTGGTGTAGCGGTAGAACAGAGCTAGATCGCCGATGGCCCGCCGGTGGGAAAGGATTCCGAGAATGTCTGTTAGTGAAGAGTCATCGATCAGTTGGACCGCCCTCATCTGGACAGCATCCGGGCCTTGTATAGAGTGAGAAAGCCATGAGGAGAGAAGCACTTCTTAGCCCTAAACAAATTGCTTGAGCTTTTCCCAGCAGCTGCTGCTATTGACGTGTTCGTGCCAGATCATACCCTCGGTGATCTGGACTCCGACTAGCCGAAATAAATGGCCCCTTGGCAGAACTCGGCCATCCATTGAAACCGGATGAGCACTAGGATGGTTTTTGTGCATCAACGTACAGTACTGTGTTTTGGAAGCACTAAACTGTACAAGATTATTGCGTCCCCAAGCAGTGATAACCTTCGGGTCTTTTGTTAGAGATGAAGTCGCCGCTAGTCTTCTTTTTTCCAGCTCAGCGGCAGAGATCGGCCTGTCGCTTTGTATTCCTGCATGTTGAGTTCTGTCATCAGTGAAGCTGTGGATTGGGTTGATCGTGCAGAAAAGGAAGTCGTTGATATGTAAGAGAAACAGTGACGGAGCCAAGACCGATCCCTGGGGAACACCCGCGTTGAGTTTTGGGATGAAGAGGAGAAGCCATCAATTATGACAGATATCTTGCGACCAGGGATAAAGTCAGCCATCCATGTGCAAAGACTTTCTGGGAGGCCATAGGATGGAAGTTTGCTTAAGAGGGCAGCGTGCCACAGGTGATCGAACGCTTTCATGATGCCAAGAGCAACGACATGAGCCTCACCATGAGACTGAATGAGTTTACTCCACAATTGCGTGACGCATGCAAGAAGGTCCCTTATGGAGCGCTGGTACCGGAAACCATACTGCCTGTCGCTAATTAAGCTGTGACGTTCGAGGTAGTCCAGAAGTTCGCTCCATCACCTTACTTATAACAGAAAGCATAGCTATAGGCCTGTAGTTGTAAGGATCGGTCTTAGATCCTTTTTTGGTATGGGTTGGACATGAGCAAATTTGCAGTTTTCTGGGAAGGTGCCGGATTCATAATACATCTGGAAGAGGTGTGATGGCGCAATGCCAGGAATCAAGTCCCGACCAGAAGCTTTGTTGATGTCGAGCGACAAGAGCACTCGTCTTACGGTCTTATGCCCGAATGTTACCTCCCGCATAATGAAGGGAACCCTTTGAATTGACGGCACTTGGGCGTTGGGGGGGATGACAATCGTTCCATCCTGAAACGTAAGTGGTGGAAGGCTACTGTGTGAGAAGTTCTTTTCAAGCTGCTCCTCCAGCGTCCAGAAAGACCGACTGCCATTGCGCTGTGATATAATCCTGTACCTAACTTTTATGTCGTGCTGGTTTTTGGCATTGCGAACCGCTCCCTTGTATTTGTTTCTGGACTCGACGTCGGCTTGTCTGTTCTCTACAGTGGGGCTTGGTAAGAAGATTCTGTCTGCCTTGATCTTCTGCTGCCAAGCAGTGTCACATGATTTGTTAAACCAGCCGTTGGCGACTGGTTTAGGCACTTTTACTGTATGAGGGATGTATTCCTGCATTCCGAGGTGGATAATATTTCGGTTATCGAAGAACAGACAGCCGACGCATGTGCGTCAGCGAAACAGACATCTCTCCAAAAAAAAGGTAGAGACGAAGTCTCTGAGCCCCTTCCAGCCGCCTGGGCGAGTTTCTGCTGCCACAACAGGTTCTGACCGAAACCTAACCTCCACAACACCGTGGTCTGAGTTACCCAGGGGGGTCACAACAGCAGCAGTGCTCTACAGAACAAGATGCGTGGCCAGAAAGAAATCCAGCAGGCTACTGGCATGTGACGAGACGCGGGCTTGTCACCAGCTGGGTCAGCCCTTGAGTAGGAGCGAATGCTTCAACTGCACGACCCACTGCATCGGCCCTGTTAGAGCCCAACCAAAGGTCATTATGGGCATTGAAATCACCGAGGAAATTTCTTTGTTTTGGAAGATAACCGACTGCATAGCTTAGGTGTGGAATCATGCGGACACTTATAAGACACCCTGGGAAAATCTGGTGGGTGGTACCGCCTCGGTCGACTGGTCCTTGTCTACCACCTACTTGTTGAGTGTTAGTGATATTGAATATACCTAAAGTGGCCCGTTGGAGGACTTGTACCGTCACCCGGCAATCGGTACTGGGGTATTCCTTAACGCGTGTACAATCACTTGAACGGGAACAAGTTGTATACTGGATACAATAACTTCCGGAACAAGCACTTGCCACGGCCCCGCTCAGTAGAACAGAACATGTACCGAATTTTTTCCATCATATAACTCATAAAATAATTTTCCTTATTGCAGTCTTTAATTAAGTTCATGCCAAGAATAATTCCTTATACATGGAGAATATCATAATCAACATAAAACTAACGTTGTGATGAGAATATATGCTTTATTACTTATACTACGTATAAAGGACTTACTCATACTCAATGAACATTTCTTCAGCGCTATCGTAAAACGTAAAACTAATAATGCATTCTTGAAAATCACTTTAATAGTTTTATATCTATGTCAAATAAATATGCCAGGATGTTAACAACCTTCGTAATTCTAAACTGACCAAAATGTCATCCTTATGCAACGCCAGAACAAGTCAGATCCACAACTAAGCAAATTAAAGAAAATAGTAGCTTATTTACTTGGAAAATCGACCCGCGTCTTGTCTTTGGGTTCGATGGACGTAAGTTTGTGTAGAAGGATTTCTTATCGCATGGCATTAATAAGATTTTTTAATGATGGGCCTTACAAAGACTACACGTACCTTACAATCACGTGATCGCTCATCAACACGCGGACGGGCAGCGCTCATCTGTGGATTAATATCGATGGCTAGGCCCGTGGTATGCAAAACGGTATAGATACCTTGATACTCTTTATATCACACATATTACGTAGATTTTTATTATGAATCTGGCAATATAGTGCATTTCAGTCGTAATGACAATGGATCATTTTAGGGGACTTTGCTCTTCCACGATACTACCGCGCGTTATACCTGACAGATGCACTTGCCCGTCTCCCATCCCAACTTTATACTAATTCGTATGGTTAAAAGTGGTCGGTAGAACTGTTTCTTTGTTTTTAGGCTGTCGAGATTGTACGGGAGGTCATATTTGAGGTTATTGAAAAGTAGTTGATTTTCAGATACTCTAAAACCTTCCTTAGAACTTTTCGGGACCCTTTCCTTGAGTAAGAAGTGAAAACCAGCGAGGGTCATGGACAGTTTATTCCATGGAGCGGACCAAGCATCTGATTTTTGGTTGTGCTCTTTTGAATTCAGTTTTTGTGGAATGTCAGTGAAAAGGCTGAGAGTTACGTGGACAGTTAAAAAAAATTAGTCAAGTAAGTTAACTCTGTACTTCCCACGCAACGCTGTCGTCAGTTCGTAAATGATTATATTCGGCACAAGTTCTTTCTGCGGAAAGAGGTACAAACATGTGTAAATCAAATTATTTTTTCCTCCCCATGAGAGAAATTTCTCATGGCGCACATGATCGTTGCAATGACTGCTCCCAAGCCGATGACGATATTGACTTGCATAGCATACAGCTCACAGCAGCAAGGAAACGTCTGCCGACTGCGACGCATGATCGCACGTATCGATACGCGACGGTGTGAGACATTAAGTTTCAAAAGTATTACATCTATGATGAGTAAAATACGTCTAGGAACGTGGAATTACTGGAGTTGGAAGCATGTAAATATACCAACATCAGAAATTGAGATATACCCTCCTCCACATCCTGCCACCCCAAACTCCCAATTTTTAGGAGCTTCCAGCATTTTCCGAAAATGATCAGAAGTGTCTGAAATGTCAAAAAACGAAGTCATAGCGATTTTTATGGTTTTTATTTTTGGCCTATTCCTCCGCCGCCGTTGGACCGATTTTGAAAAACTACAAAACCGTTTCGTCCTTGACATAGTAGTAACGTTGCGTGCGAATTTCGTTATATTCGGAAGTACCAGACGCGATATCCATTCGAATTATCGTAACGCGTCAGATAACTGTCGGAAAATCTTTATAATTGGAGACCAATATGCAAAGAACTTCACAAAAATTTTGTGTGTTAGAATTATACATCGACGTGACAAAGTTTTGCATGAAAGCTCACGTATATCCACATTCAGAGTTTGTAGATATCACGAAAAACATATTTAACAACACAAAATCTCTTGTTGAGAATGATTTTGTAATCTTCATGTTTAACTCTAACAATATTAGTAACTCCCTATCCTTAAACAAAGGATTATATTGCCTCTTACCTCTCGATCGAGTAACCAATCTTATTTTTTATGCGAATTGACCACATCTGTCGACTATCATCTTACAAATACGGTCAATACTAAAGACTCAGGAAACTAAATATAAACTATTCCTTGAGCCTCTTCTATGACAACAGAGTTCCGCACGGGTATCACTTATCTTGAAAGGTGACATTATGCCGATTTTTTTGACATTATGGTGTTTTTTTTTGAAATTATGTAGGTTATTCTACAAGGTCTTAACTTAGCACTTAGTTGTACGTGTTGCCTAAACGTCATGAAGCATGTAATCAATCTTTGGCTCTGATGTGATGTAAAATCTGCTTCTGAGATGGCATTACTGGAGGTCTAAGCTGTAAGATGTATGTGTTGATGAAAATTACATCGGGTTCTTGTCTCAAATATACTTAATTGAGATTAAAAGCTATAAATTAGGTGCGCATCCACTTTTTCTTATCCATTCTGGAAATTGCATATACAAATTTGCTGAATTTCAAAAATGAGAGAGATAAGAAATAATTATATTCACTGAACACTGACGAATTACAAGCCATATACAAGCTAACCGGAATTACACACAGCGCGGGCGCGATGATTTCCCGTAATTCTCCTTAGTTTTTCGTAATTTATAACTTTGAACATAACCTCTCTTCAGAAAGCACAACATATAAATAACCCGTCATATTCGGCATATTCAGTAATGATTTTCTCACACAGAAAGTATCACTGATTTCATACACATGCAGACCAATACACATAATCATGCAGATGCGATCTTGCTATTCAACCAACTTTCTTCTCAGAGATAAAAACTACAGACCCGGATCACTCAGCCTCACAAAACTATTCAACCAACTTTCTTCTCAGAGATAAAAACTACAGACCCGGATCACTCAGCCTCACAAAACTATGCAACCAATAATGCATAGTTTAGTTGAGTGATTCCTCCATAGATGGACGTTCACAATGATCCTAGTGAGCAAACGTGGAATGACTGTTTGCGCCCTAAAAACTACCAAGTTGACATCTTATAGTTTTTTTTGACGTTTTATAGGTTTTTACATGAAACCCGTACCGGGATCAAAAATGAAAATCATCCAGCATGTAAAGGATACTATTTGTGAACAATTAAAAAATGTATTGCCTTTGAAAACTGTACAAATCGGCATCCCCGACAAGACTGAAGAACAGTTTTTTCTTAAGTAAAGCAGCCATTACTGACGTCAAACAACAGTATAATACAATTTCTGATTCAGGATCTGTTAAAACAGTATAGAACAATAATGTGCTCTTTAGACTATTACATCTAAATATCCAAGGTGTTCGCTGTAAGTCATCGAATCACTATGTAAAAATAATAAATATACAATGCTGTCTATCAATGAACACTGGTTAAGAAAAGATGAGTTATAGTATCTTATTATCATATCTCTGGTTTTAGATTTGTATCTAGTTTCTGTAGGAAAGTGAAAATTCGTGGTGATGTCTATTTATGTATGTAGCGAACCATGTTAATGCCGTACCTCTATCTTATATCCTTCTGAATCTGTCAGAAGAACTACACCATGAGGTGGCCGGAGTAAATGTGAATGATCTTCAGTTGATCTCCTGATGGTAATTTTGAATACTATTTTGAATAATATTATGAAACTGTGTCGTTTGTTGAATGGAGTCGATTACAGCAAGCAAATTGTGATAGCAGGAGATTTTAATGATAGATTCGATACGTTACAACGCCAAGCTCACGAGCCTGTGAACTTATTTTAGTTGTTATGGATTCATGTCAACAGTTAGTCAAAATACAAGAGGCTCAAGCTGTCTAGAGAACATCTTCATTAACTACCTAGACTCAGAAAATAGCGCTAAAGTTGTTGATGCTTATTATTCAGATCATTTAGCGCTTGACTATATTTTTAATTCATCACATAAACCGAAAGTACGTACGAAAATCTATTATAGATCTATAACAAACACCGGCCTTTTGAAATTTTACAATGATATGGAATCAGCATATTTCAAATTTGTTGATGAAAAAAGTACAACAATCGAATCTAAAGTCGAAAAATTCACATGTATTGTCAGAAATTTGGTCAATCACCATCTTCCTATTAAATCGCGATTTGTTAATAATAATAAAAGCCCCTGTAATGTGTATTGGTTTAATGATCATATAAGACATATGAGAGAGGCTTTGGCTTTCCTAACTAAGCTTCATAAAGGCGATCCTACTATAGTTAGTACGGACTGCTTGTGAAAAAACTTAAATAGAGTTACAGACAAGAAATTGTCAAAGCTAAGATTAAAGCCAACGATGACTAGATATAAATAAGTCCAACAACAAACAACATGCTACCTGGAATATCATAAAGAATGTTAAACCGACGCACATAACCAGGACTACTCAACATCTCTCATGGAACATCAATTCAACGACTATTTTACCAATATCCCACAAACAGTTTTAAATACAGACTTTCGATTCAGAGAAGTTACGAGTACATATAATGACGTACTAATAGCTAAAATAAACTAAAAAACTCAAAGAGTACTGACCCATATGGCTTCTACTGTCAGGATTGTCAAAACCTTGCAAAGCCTCATCATATATCCTCTAGCTAAGTTATTGAATCAAGCTATAGAAAGTAATACTTTTCCGAATTTATTCAAACTAGCTAAAATTATACCCATTTCCAAAAACAGGGGGATATTGAAGAGTTATGTAACTACAGGCCCACTTCCTTAATACCTACTTTTGCGAAAATTTTGGAAATACTGTTAAAAGATCACATTAAGGAATACTTTGAGGCTCATAATGTATTTTGTTCGACACAGTTTGGTTTTAGGAAACTATTTTTCCACCACATCAGCTATTAACAGTTTTATTCAGTTTGTGAACGAGACTTTTGAAAATAACCTATATGGTGCAGCACGTTTGTTGGACTTATCAAAAGCTTTTGGTTGTGGTCAACAGGACATTCTATTGGAGAAGCTGCATTTTTATAACTTTCATGAAGCATCCACTGCAATGATTAAATCCTACTTGAGTAATCGCCTACAAGTTGTATTCTTTCAAGGTTCATCATCCTCACAGTTAGTCGCTGCTCACGGGGTACCGCAAGGCTGGGTATTAGGACCTATTTTATGTTTAATTTACGTAAACCATATGACTAACTATAATATGAATAATAACTTAATCCTATCCGCTGATGACACTACCTTGGTGAATAATAACGCCTCTTTTACTTCATTGATATCTGACTGTGAGGCTCATAGAAATAATCTGGCAAACTGGTTAGCCACCAATAAGTTGACCATCAATGAAATGAAGTCTCTAATGATTGATCTTAGCCTGAGGCAGCACGACACTAATACACTAAGATCCGTGAAGTTACTAGGGGTTTACATTGATGAACACTTGCCCTGGGAAACTCACGTAATCCATGATCTAGGCTCATTACCAAAATGTATATATTTGATAAGGAACAAAATGCCTCTCAGTCAGCTCCTCTTCTGAAACATTATTCCTACTTTCAATCAAAATTTCGTACGGATTCTTAAGCTGCGGTCACTCGGCCCATTCGTCAACAGTTTTTGACTTACAGCGATGTTGCTTGCGGTACATTGCTGGCCTTAAATACACGGAACCCTGCAAGGAAGCTTTCAGAGAATTAAAAATTATGACAGTACCTTCTCTTTACATCTTGACATGTCTCATGTATATAGAGAGAGAATATACTACCCACAGTGATGTCCACAGTTATAGAACCAGAAATATGGATAAAATCTTAATATCTTATGGCCGTCTCCAAACCATCAGGAGCGGCACAAACTGTTATGGAATAGTATTTTATAACCTGTTGCCAGATCGTATAAAGAATTTATATGAGAAAGCTTTTAAAACCAAAATCAATGCTTATCTGACTACTAAAGCATTCTACTCAATCAGCGAGTATTTAAGCAACAATTTTTCCGACTTGTCGGATTTTTAGCAAATATAACCCACTTTCCTCATTTTTGAGGATTTTGCCCATTATTTTCCTACTTTATATACACTATATACATATATGTATATGAGTATATAAATATATGTATATGTGTATATACATATGCATTGTGTATTATGTAGGTGTGTTTATGTATGTTCCTATATATTATGTCCTTTCGTTTTTAAAACTTATAAGACTTGTTGTATCTGTATTGAATGATAATGTACCAGTATCGTATCATGAGCTGATGCATTTCTGTTAAACTTGAACATCAGTCTGCCTTTTGTATTAATTTTATTTTCTTTTGACTTGTGCAAACACGCTGGTGTACCTAACAGAAATAAAGAATTGGTATTGGTATTAGACTTTAGGGCCATTTCAACCCCTAGGCCGTTCAACAGATTCCAGATGTTAAATGTTAAAGTTGAGTGACTGGATACAGATATGCATGCGAGCTTTCAGAGCTTTAGGTTAACGTTTAACTTTTGTCTGTGGTCTGCAGATAACATAGCTTTCTGCAGTGTGCAAAGTAAAAGTTTCGTATAAAATTAATTTTGTTTCAAGCATACTAGTATGCAAACAAACACGATGTCGTAGCTGCTGCGGTTGAATATCTGACTCTTCAGAAAATGTAATTTCGACAGTAATCATGTAAAAGCTGGGTCACGTTTTCAACTTCTCATGTTTATTTCGCTAGTGTGGATGCACAATCACCCAACGGTACGCGGTAATGAGATGCCAGATAGCGTTAATATTACGACAGCTCGCCCATTGATTATTTTATTTATCGCACCCGCGCTACAAAAGTGACACAATTCGAAAAACCATGTTTTTGGCAAAGTGATTTCTATACTCACAAATATACTTTTTTAAATATATTTATTCGGATAAATAATGTAAGTTCTAGAAAGACTTGAACTACATCATATTCTCCATTCTAGGTTGGTATGTTTTAAACAAAAGCTATTTTTGGGTTGTGTCACTTTTTGTGTCTACTTTTACCAAAATTCCTGAAATTATTTCCTAAAGCGACAGTTTTATTACCACAAAAAGATTTCCGACACATTAGTTGTTCAGCCTAATGGTGAACAGTAGAAAAGAAATTTGAGTTGTCCCAATTTTTACTCTAAAAATATTTTATTCCCCTATACAGAACTTATCAAAAATACGTTAAAGTGGAATTAAATACTGGTTAAGTATTCCTATTTTTAAGGAAAAGCATGAAAATAAGAATAAGTAGTAAATGCATTACAAAAGAATCATAATAAATGAAGCTGAGATGCCTGCAGGTATATTAACATAACTTTCAGTCTTTACAGGTAACTTCGTCACGTCTAATTTTAAATAAGAGAAGAGGGGTTGTTACACCGTTTGCATAAAAATAAATAGTCATGATTGTAATGTGAATGTTTTCATATACAAAATTTATCAAACTTGCAATAAATCGAGCTTGCATACTAGGTAGGTGTGATTGTTTTTTTTATGAGGAAAAGTATAAACAGAGGAAAAGTAACAACACGCCATACAAAAAATCAGAATAAGGAAGGCTACGAGACTTGCAGTTAAATTAAGAGAATTTCAATGTTCGTTTCTTTATAGGATTTGAACTGAACTAAATCCTAAGTATGATCTCATGTGATATTTTTTTGAATTGTATCCTCATCAGCTAGTTCTTGTACGTATTATATTTTATACCACTTAATGGGAACTTATTCCAATAAACTTGAACTAAAATAACAAAGTCTGCATTATGCTCTTGAGACATAGTGTCCTTTTACATTATTCATGTCGACTTTTCTGAATTCGAAATGTTCATAGGAAGGGTGATAGAAATATTAATCCGCATATTCTTTTCATACTTCAAGTATTTTGATGTGATTCCAATTAACTTTCCATTTTTCAGTATCTGTCGTAAAGCTTTTTCGCCACTGCTCTTGTAAGGCTTTTAAACCGTATAAATTTTCAAAGATAGGGAGGTATACTCTGTAAGTTGGTCCACTTTTTTGCTTTTCGAATTATTGTTTCATAGTCGTCGGGTAGGTAGGCCCATATTTAAGATATTCCATAATCTTCTTTTCAACGATGGTATGTACTGGCTTGTCTAGAATTTCTTAACAATTTAGCTCTTTTAGGAGGCCAGATAACAGAATTTTGTTTTCCTCTTGGCCTTTTATAACTTCTGTAATTAAGATAATACCCTTTGTTGAGCTTTTGTCACTGGTGGGATGCTTGTTGATGAAATCTGGATCTGCATCTGCATCTGAATCACCCAAGTCGCTATCATCACCATGTATGGGTGAGACGTACTAATTTTTATTTTCTTCTAAGTGCATAACTGTGTGACGATCTATATTGCAAAGTATTGTGTGAAAATTGCTGCATCTAGGCTTAGTGCTATTGCCTGTAGCTTTTTCGGAAATATTCTCTAAAGCAAGATTTACTTGGGCTACGTTCTCCATGGTGAGGTTTTTTGAGATAAATACAATTCTACGTACTTAGGCTGGTCATTGGCAGTGCTACAGTGTTCACCATTTAAAATTGAATCGTATCCTCTATAATGGCTAAGATTGTCAGAATCAGTGAGGATGTTCCCTGTTGAGGATGTTTTGTCTTCGATGACTGAATGTAAAAACAGCTCATTCAGTTGAGAATCAATTTCAGCATCAAGTTCTTCTAGGTGATGATATTGTATTATTGATACATTTTATTGTTTAGCTGGTCTAAAAAACTAGATTGTTAGGAAATTGTGAAGAAACTTGTGTTTCATCAAAAAAGCTAAAAACGTCAGTAAAAAAGTAATTCAAACATATTATGGGGTTTCATTTGGCCAGACAATCATGAACCCTAACCACAGGTGAATCTCATGATTAATAGGTATCTTGAGAAAAATTAATAATGGCGAATTTCAATTAAAACATCCCTTAATATATTGATAGTAATGAAAAATTGACTGACCTGCAGAGAAATTATGAAGGGCAAAATCAACTTCAATATGCCAATTGCTGTCTTTGTGAGTTATGCTCGATTTCCCGATTTGAAAAGTCTGAATCACTCACCGGTACATGTTCAATGTAAGCGTAAGAAGCTGCACATCTGTTAAATAAATGTCAAGCTACTCTTGAAATATTTATAACTTTCAATAGGTTTGTGTAGTTAATCCGTTAGTATATCGTCGTAAGTTGTTACAACATAAGTTACCTAAATCTAATTATAATTTGTACATTGTACTATTTTTAGCCACTAAAGTGACACCACTTTAAATAAAACAAATTTTACTGTAGATTTATTCCACTAATCTGACTTAAATCGAAATATTATAAGAACTATAATAATATAAAACTATAAAAGATGGTTTAAATTCGTCAGTGTAGAACCTTTACTGTACTAAAGACATGGTTCAACTGAAAATATTTATGTTTAGTGGAAGATACTAATACACGCTTAATCTGTAAAAGTGACACATATGCCATCTGGCGGCCAATGGCCAACGTTAATTTATTACGCTTTTGCTGGAAGGTAAACCATAATTACCGCATGTAATTGCTAGTATTAACTGAAAATCCACACTTTTTGAATTGTGTCACTTTTGTAGCGAGGGTTTGGTACACCCGATGGTAAATGTCATGTTAACCTAGTTTGAAACAAAATAAGAATAAAAATTATAGGTATATCATTCTAAAAAGCAGTTCATATTTCAAGTACGTAGGACTAGAACAATAAATCAACAATCAAAATTTGTTTTACAGTTCTTTTAAAGCTGATAAGCATAAGGTTGTTAACATTATCAGGCAATTTATTAGACACCCTGACGACCATTCATTTTGGACTATGTTCCGTGCTGGGCAGTCTGTGTGAGGGTGTTTCAAGTAACTGATTCCTAGTTCTGTAGTAATTTATTTTCAATGTTTTCAGTGAAGTTATACTGCTCTTAACATATAACAACAGCTGGAAAATGTACGCCGATACTAATGTCATTATACCATGGTCTTTAAATATTTGTCTGCAGCTAGTTCTTTTATGCTCACCAGCTATGCATTTGTTCGCTCTTTTTGGGAATGGTAATACATTGATAAAATAGACTTATCTACAATGCTGCGTAACTGGTATAGTCAGTATTTTCCTGCGTGCTTCATCCACATGTGTGTTCTAGCCACAGGTTACAGATGAAAATTTACTAGACTGCACCTTGGAAATACAGCAAATTGACTTGAAAAAATAATTGTGATTTTGAAAAGAACTTGTATTTGTTGATAAATCGGGTAAGTAGATCACCAATACGATGTAGATTTTCCACCAAAATTAACAGGAGGCAAAAAGGCTTATCTGCCTAATCCAAACTCCGGCGGACTTCTCATACAAAACGAATCTGACCTTGATATAGCACCAAATCCTTTTTCTCTGTACACATAATCAGGCTGGAGGCACTTCGGGCCAGTAGGTTCAATACAGTTGAATTTTACATATATTTCCCAACTGCAAATTGAAATGCAAGCCAGACCGGCGAGCGACGTTCGTTCAGATTCTCGTAAAGGCGACGCCCCAGGTGCCCACACATTACAACTTCCAACGTAATTTTGATTCAGAGCACACTTCTCCCTTATATGTTTATGCACGTTGAAGTTCCGCTCGCTACCCACCGAAGGCGACGCGCCTCGACGTTGACATTGAATGCAACGGCGCGGCGGTGGTTTTTGTATATTCGACGCTCGTGCCACTCTCTTCCTCTTAATGCCTACGTTTATTTATAGAGTTTACTCAGGAACAGGCGCTGAGATATTAGGGATTCACCGCATTGCATTGTACAGGGTGTTTGGATTTCGTGAAATAGTATGAACACGTATCTAAATTCGAATTCGGTTTGTTTATGTTTTCTGTCGTATGACGTACACAGGCCAGGAATATATGAGTTTATATTATTAGAAAATGAACAGAAGTACAAAACACATAAAATCATATTAGAAAGCTTGACTAAAAGTTGAAAAAGCAGCTTCTATCAAGACAGAATCGATACTACCCAAAACAACACACAAAAACTGTGGCAGTGTGACAACCAAATGACTAAATGTAAAGAACGTAGTAGAACGGGCTTCTGCGAGGTTAAAAGTGAAAACGGAAATATTCTGAATACAGATTCACAAATATTGGTATGAAATTAGCTGCCAAATAAAACAAAGTAATCCAAACTACCATGTAAACAACATCAAGTATTCGAATTAATTATGAATCTAAAAAGTATGAAAGCTCCAGGACTGGATGATTCATCTTCTGAAACATTAAAATTAGTTGCTCACATCATTACGGAAACCTTCACCTTTTTGATTAATAAATGTGTTTCTGTGGATCATTGCCTAGTGGATTTTAAATTGACGGTTGTCAAACCTCTTTACAAGTCAGGTGATACCATTTCTAGCCTCGCAAATGTTTTCGAAGCAGTTATAAAACAAGGCTCGATAACTTTTCAGCGAAACAATTTGAATTTAGGAAAAATAAGTCCACCTAAGATGCCATCAGCTATGTAGCAGGCGAAATATGCAAAACAGTATGTGGATCATAAGATTCAGATTTATCCAAGGCATTCGTTACGGTAGATCATAGAATACTATTAACAATGAATAATTATGGAATTAGAGGTGCGTCTTATGATTTGATGAAGCGTTATTTAACAGAACGGGTACAAGTTGGTAGTAAATATTAATGATTCTGTCAGTTCACTGTTTTGGGTTCCTTGCTATATATATATATATATATATATATAGGTGAAAAATAAAGCTTCCGCCTTTAGTTGGGTACTTCGACAAAATTCAAGCAATGAGGACTCTTCATACTTTATTAGTCTCTAAATGAACTTTGCCATCTTCATCAGGAGCTGCAATAACATTGAGAAGAAATAGCAACTATTGTGCAAAATGTTTTTAAATTACTTACATTAGTATGTCAGATTGCTGCTAAATGTTATTAACGATTGGGTTAAGAGAAACATTTAGTAGCCTGATGAAAGCTGGATACATGGTACATTTGTTAAAATTAATATAAAATACACACAGCTGTATATCACGAATACATCAAAACGTATTAAAAAATATTTGGAACGAAAGTTAAAATAACATCGTAAACTACCTGATGCTGCACAAAATGCTGTGCCACAGGATCATAAGTAGGATGAAACGTATGACAGAGGTTGGTTGTGTCAGTGTCTATGGATGGAAACTGACCAGGCTACTAAATGTTTCCCTCAACCTAACCGTGAATAACATTTAGCAACAATCTCACACACTATTGTAAGTAATTTAAAATCCTTTTGCAAAATAGTTGGTATTTCTTCTCAATGTTATTGCAGCTTCTGGTGAAAATGGCAAAGTCCATTGAAAGCTAGAGACTAATAAAGTATAAAGAGTCCTTCCTCATTGATGGAATTTTGTCGAAGGCGGAAGCTTTATTCTTCACCTAACTGGTCTAGACGACAATGACCACGTCTCAATTTATATATATATGTACAGGGTGTCCGCGAAGTTGGGGTTTTCCTTTACACGACGTGTAGATCTTGAAAAAATAAGCAATTTTTCTTAGTACCATATACACCAATGTCTTAAGGGAACCGAGATAAAGGGCTCTGCAACATCAAAAATATCTGAATACCGTCCTGTAGCCGCGACCCGGGACATTACCGACTGGTACAAGGTCTCAACCCGACGGCAGAACTGGGTCCGGGTCAGTGTGTCAGGTCAGTATGCAACCTTCAACCGACGGTTACGGTCACGCGTGTAGAGGTAAACGAACCCATATAATCGATTGCGTTTCAAAAAACAACAAGCACTAGAGACGTGGCTAGAGAAGTGCAAGTATCAAAAACTAAAGTGTGGCAAACGCTGTGTGAAGAGGGGCTGTATCCGTTTCACGTCCAACATGTACAAGCCCTTCAACCTGACGATTTTCCAGCAAGAGTGCGGTTTTGTGAGTGGTTGTTGCATCAACATGACAATAATCCGGACTCTTTGAAGTGCATCTTGGTGACAGATGAATCTACGTTCACGCGTAATGGGGTGAACAATTTTCGCAACACTCATGTTTGGTCATTACGCAACATTTTGCCTTCAGCTGATTTCATTTTCTGTTGGAGCGGTATGATTTCGGGCAGAGACGTACTTAGCGCTTCTCGTCAACTGGAGTACTTTTTCCTTTATTTTTTTTACTTGGCCTATATATATATATATATGAATGAGCTATTTGCAGTGGATGTGGACGGGGATGCAGTGAGTTTTGCTGAGAATACGGCTATCATTTTTTCTGAAAATACGTGGGAGTCCTTGCAATCAAAAGTCACAAACGAAATTCAAAAAGTCACTAGGTGGTTCAATAATAGAGTGCTAGCAATCAACAAGACTCACTCAAATATACAGATATGCAGATAATTTACTCAACTAATCAAAATTTTATAATTACAATGATTCTCAATATAAAGTTTCTAGAGGTATACCTCGATTGTCACCTTGAACGGGATAAGCAAACGGATTACGCCATAAAAAATATTAGATATGTCCTGACAAAGTTTAAATATCTTTCAAGGATACTTAATACTGATCAACTACGTATCCTGTATCATGTCCTTGTATCCAGACACATTCAATAGGGGATTCTAATATGGGGTGCCGCTGCGAAGACATATGTTAATAAATTGGTTTACAAAAATTAATTTTTAAAATAATTTATAAGAAAAAAGGTTACTTACCCAACAGAACAGCTTTACTCTGAGTCCCATGTACCGGATATCCGTCAGCAATTTTTTCTATCACTTGGCATTTTCCAAGATAAAAACTTTAATAAAAGCACAGCTCAGCTACAATACAAGATATAGATCCATCCTCCTAAACCACAAAAAATGCTTTGTTCAGAAGTCATATCTTTTTAGGCCCGAAGTTATATTATATATATTCTATAGTCAGAGACTCCAGTTTGTCAGGTATATTTAAAAGAAGACAAGGAATGGTTACATGAAATTCCAAGAGTCAAAATACACTAATTAGTTGATCTTTATCACTGAAATGTTCAAAAACATTTCTTTTAAAAATGTTGCTTTTAACATTTTAAGGTGTAAATTGATTGTTAATTTTTGTAATCACAGTAGATTTATGTATAAGATGGTGCTGCGCGCTGCCTTATTTCGATGGCTGACGGACTTTGGTATAGTATATATGTTAGGCTATCGTTCGTTGTTCGAGAGACCCAACTAGACCGTGCCAAGAAATGCGAAACAGCTGTCCATGGTTGGCTGTCCTTGGTCGGACGAACGAAAGCACAGCATATTATATTTTATTTTATACCGCAAAATAAGCTGCTCTCGGTGAATTTTTTGAACCGTAGTTTTCCAGATTTCTTAGAAGTTTTACCCGTTTCGCGGGTACGTCAATGTGGACACCGCATTTCAATCTAGCATCAATGTGCAGTTGTAACTATCTAACTGTATATGAATACTCCTCACATTCATGGTTTCCAGTACTAGCTATCGATCGAGGGCATCCTAGCATACAACAGACAGCTGCGAAATAAATTAATGTCATTGTTCTTGATATGAGGAAAGCATTCGATCAGCTGTAACATGCCGTACTTTTATGCATGCTTCCATAATATGACCTCCCCGATAAACTTCCTCTGCTGCCGCGGTATATTCGTCGTAACTGATGGGTCCTTCTCTTCCTACCGCGATGTCAACGAGATCTTCGCTCCAACGCAGTATCAACGACTTCCTCCGCTGTGCACGCAGGCGAAGCTGATCTGTGCCGATGCACTGGAGAGAAGAAAGCTGGTAGCCATTTCTTCGCTTACGAGAGACCTGAGAATTATCATAACCTGGAGACATAATAGAATGGCACGGCGTAACGCTTCGAAAACCTAGTCGCGACTGTAACCAATGCAAAGGCTAAGGCAGAAGTGCTTGCCAAGATCTTTGCTGCCAACTCCTCCATCAGATATAGATTCGTGAGATGAGTACTCTTGTCGCTCGACGTCAACAATGCTTCTGGTTCGGACTTGATTCTTGCTATCGTACTGAAGTGATGTGCTGCGGGGCTTGCTTGTCTTTTCGCGCCTCTTTCAGATATCTCACAAAGCCGGCTTTATAATGGGATGGAGAGGTGCACGAATCGGGAACTTCTGCAGTATGTTGAACATCGCGACTTGATTAGCGACACCAGCAATCAACGGGAGACCTCCTTTCCTGCACGATCAATCCGACCCACAGCTTTGCTGATTAACGGCACTTTACATGCAGGAATTCAAAGTACCCGGCCGATCTCTGCCGGAGAGCTGCTGAAAAGAAGATTAACAGCGAGTTTCTTTCTGATGAGCGATCTGGTTACCACTATTTGAGGATGTAACAATCTGGCACAGTTTAGTTTTTTCAAAACAAAATACTGTAGCTTAAGTAAAGACGACCTAGCAGCTGCGCGGAATCCAGATCACAGGGATTTGGCATAAACTCTCTTCTCTAATCGACAGTCACGGAAGCCTTTCGCACCTACGCGACGAGCTGTCTGGCTCTTTTCTGCCTCTATATCACCGGGCCTTGCTACTCAGAGCTCCCTTCCATTATGCCGCCGCGCGTGAGCCTGTCAGACCCCTGACTTCGTATATGCAGAACTAGCTACTATCACCGCAGCTTTGTTCATAGGATGCCGCGATTGTCGAACAACCAGCCTTTACTAGTTCAAATATCGGGTTGATGGAGCTGCTTATAGCAGTAGCAGTGCCTGGGTATTTGTGTTCCTGCCAGCTCGATATCTGTCAAAAAGAGAACTTATGCTGGATGGGTCTCATGGCAGAGCCACATTTGTGAGACACAATTCTTTGCAACCTGAGGATAACTGCCGCGATAGCTGACTGGATTACCTCTTCTCTGTGGTCTATTATCTGTCAGGTAATCCCATATTTTGGAAACTAGCATTGACCTCAGCAATGGTTTAAATGAAACGTTTGCCTCTACGTTAATGGAGAAGTGGTCTTGTCTCATCTGTCTGGTCATGTGCTGCAGCTGCAGATGGAGAACAAGCTATTCTAAAAATGAACAAATTTCTGGTTGTAGGCAAAAACAGCTTCAAAGAAAGGGGGACACAAGTTTGGCAAAAATCACGTTAGCACATGCAGCCCCCTAAGCGGGGGTGACACCACCCCAAAATCTTAAATGGAAAGAGGGATCGATCGGGTGATTTAAAAAGCAAAACCTATGCTACTCAGCCAACATCATTAAAAGATCTGCGACAAAGAATTGTGAATGAGTGCCTTCAAATTACTCCTCAAATATTGCAAAATATGCGCCAACGTTTTGAGCAAAATATTTATTATTGCATGGAGAGTCGTGGTAGCCATTTTCAACATTTACTTGCCTAATGGGTCAGTTCATTCTTCATTTTTAAATAACTTCGCTGCCAATTGTATTGATCTCCACTAATGATGATGTATTAGTTTTATTTAAGCTTTAAATCAATAAATCTTCAAAACTGCTGAATTGTAGTACATTAATTTTTTATCATTATAAAGAGAATTGAAAGACCTTTAAAATAGGGTATCACTCGACCCCCCTTTCCATTTAAGATTTTAGGGTTGGTGTCACCCCCGCCCAGGGGGCTGCACGTGTTAACGTGATTTTTTGCCAAACTTGTGTCCCCTCGAAAACAAAATCGACGGGTCTGAGCGTTCTACCAAAAAAAAAACTGTGCTGCCAGTAAATGCGTCTTCTTTGTTTCCGATGCGCCACCCTGTATAAGCTGCAATGCAGAAATAACAAGTTTCTTATACTGAAGCAGTCGCATAGGCAGAAACCTAAACATCGGGGCACCGCGGCTCCTATAGGGAACCTAGAATGCCTTGTTAATCCGATCGACCGTCAGTGCGAAAGGGTCCCTAGACATTAGAGAAGTGTCGTTGATCAGTCGAACAGCTCTCCTTCGAACAGCATCTAGTATGGACAATGTAGTCGGGGCGGCAGAGCCCCAAACATGTAAGCAGTACTTGACGCTGGTCCTATTTGTGCCTTGTACAGAGTGAGAATGTTGCGCGCAGAAAAGTACTTCGTCCTTACCAAATAACTTTTTACTGGCAGCTGTTGCGATGAGATGTGTTCATGCCAAATCAAGTCCTCATTGACCTGCACTCCAATCAGTCTAAATATAAGGCTCTTTGGTCGTCAAAACCAGATGAGCACTAGGGCCCGTCTTATTAGTTAAGGTGCAGTACTGTATTTTGAAAGCAATGAACTTCCAGGTCTCTCGTTAGAGAGGAAGGCGCTACTAGTATTTTTCTCTCCAGCTCATCAGCAGAGACCAACTTTTCCCACTGAATGCCTGCGTGTAGAGTGCTGTTATTGGCAAAGCTGTGGATGGGATTGATCGTGAAGGAGGGGAGGTGGTTGATAGGTAATATAAACAAAGTTATGGTCAATACTGATCCCTGGGGAACACTCGCATTGACAGTGTTGGATGAAAAGGATAATCCGTTAATTACGTATCTCTTTCGGCCAGAGTGGAACTCAACCACCCATTTGCGAAACTTCTCTGACAGGCCATAGGATGGGAGTTTGCATAAGAGGACAGCATGCCGCAGCTGATCAAAAGCATGGGTGTGGATCAGCTTACTCCTCAGCACAGTTGTGTGGCGTAAGCTAGGGGTACATTGTTAATTGCTGCCTGACGCTAATCAAGCCGTGATGTTCGAGGTATTCTAGAAGCTCCCTAGCTGCCGGTAGGAAAGGTTTACAGAATTGACCAAGTAGGCTCGTAACCATGGTAATATCATGATAACTGAAGGACTAATACTCCGTTACATATATACAGTGTTATCTGAGCAAAAACTCTCCACACGTACATGTATTGTCCCTGGCCATTTTGTACAGTGTACACACGGGGCAACTGATGGAATGTTTAAAGCGGTCTTGGTTTCAATGCTGCCTTTAATATTTTTGTGCCTAGAGCCCTTTGATATGGTCTAGCGGAAGGCAATCCAGTTAAACGGTAACGCTTCCTTCATATTGACGGGCAATCGATGATACATATCTCGTTTACCTATACATATGTCATCGGAATTTGTTCCGCTGCTTCCTTTTGAAACACCTCCGACCCTTATGTACATCGAAACCTGGTCGGTACGATCGCTCCTTTGTATCAAAGGCATTATGCATGTGATACAGTCTACCAGAAGATGATTATGTAAGTAATCCTATGTTGACCGATATCTCAAAATACTATGTTAAACAAATTTGTGTCCAACCAAAATAGAAGCATACTAGCTAATGTTTGACGTCCCAATTACCTAAATTACCTCTAGCAGGAGCCGTCGAGTCCTGATCCCCGATGTTACACGGCATAACCGGAGAAATTACCGAACACGAAATTCAATAACTTAATTTATCTATAAGCTTCAGATCTTCAAGTTATAATTCCACAGGCGACGATCGAAGATAATGAATATTAGATTACAAGTATCAGACGTTGGATTTGGCCCGAGGCATGTTGCTTTTATATGATGGCGCCTTTGAAGCTGACGAAACATTATCGTAGTGAATATGTCTTTATGGTATGTATAGGAAATTTCATGGAGAACGAAGGTTAGGTATTGCATGTACAGCGTGTCCTCAAAGTAGGGAATTTTCCCTGCAAAGCGTATAGGTCAGGCAGGAATAAGCTAATTAGTGATATAGCTTGCATTCGTCCTACACCAGATGACCAACCGTGGATAGTTGTTGTGTGCTGTTTGGCAACTCTTCAGCATCTACCAATACCTGAGAGATTAAGTTCCGAAGAACTCTAAATAAGAGAGTCCGATCCTGCCCCACTCCCTTCGTACACTGAAAGGTACAATGTTATGTGGTATTATTGCTTCGAAAGTCAGTATCTAAATCAGGCCCCGCGTAGTGTGTAGGTTAATCTAGCTTATAACCAAATTTGAAAACCGAAGTTGGCATATTTCTACAGCACTTAGTTATCGATTCAACGTTAGCTTACTTTGAGCGTCTTCAAGATCCTACCGATACTTCGCGAGTGTATTTGAGTAAGCAGGTTCGTTTATATCATGCAAAAGCCGCCTGGGTGGGCACAAAAGGTGACCTGGACAGATTCAAATGCGTCAAATCTAAACACCTATAACTTTAAACAGTAATAACAAAGAAAACCTGTGACAGGGCAGTCTTTTAGATGCAGTACCAAATAAAAAATGAGTATGTTTCTTTACCTTCTTTCTACGTTTTGGATTTATTTTAACACAAATTAACTTTGTATTAGGGAAAGCTTGAAAGCTTCAGTTACAAAACGCAACATCCGAAAATATCATATCTATACACTGGTCATAATGGTTAGTATGTCCGAAGACGTCAGTTTGAAAAGCATGGTTATATTGACGGAAATCTTTAATTAACGTCAATATCGCTCAGGCACAGGCAAGTTATTTCAATCTGTCTTTCAACATGTATTTAATAGTCCAGGTTTGACCTGACATTACCAGGGCCGACGTGAAGCTGGATGGTTGAATGGAAACTCTTAGGCCTGATTTTACTATTGATCCGCGGGAGCAAATTTCTTGATCTGGATCAAATGAATATAGTCGGTTTCTTCTAAAACTAACTAGCGAAAATGTAAACGAGTTGTGTAACAAGAGCCTCTAGCCCCATATTAAAACAAGAAATTCTTCATAAATCACCCGGTTCAGCTACAAAAATATATTTTTCCACTTGATCCGGAGATCAAAACCTATGATCCGGATCAACAATGACCAATTATGAAGCGTTTTCGTACAATTGCATGGAAAGTTGCCTAATTAGAGAGATCCCTTCAATCGCTCTCCAAATCGTGTATCAAATTTGAGATAATTCGTAGACTGATATGACAGTAATTACTGAGCACTTTATTGAAAAGAACAGGATATTCCTTACCTGAACGAGATACTTTGAGAAAAAAATATGTATTGGATGAAACTTGGCGATTGTCATTTTCTGTAGAAAAGCTCAGAAAAGGTATTCTAGTTGCAGTTGCTTCTTTTTATTTATTTACATTATCAGATTCAAACAGCCTTGTTACACACTGTCCAATAAATGAAAAGGGGTGTGAGTTACCAAACTTCTAAGCTCGTGCTTTTTATTAGTTCACCCTGTTGCCCAATGACTCGCTTATTTCGTTTTGTCTTCCCATCAATTTCCAATCATAAGATGAACCGCATGACTACATAAATTAGTTTTAATTTACTGAAGCTCTATGTGGTTGCTGTAGGCGACGGTGAAAAATAGCAATGCCAATCCTCAGCCTTTCGGAGTGTTTTTTAATGTATACATATATTCATTTTGTATAAGTGCTCCAATAAAGATGATTATTATTATTATTATTATCTCATTGTTTTTCCTCTATGGCTTTTACCTTCGGCGTATCTCCAAAAGTCAAGGTCTTACAGTGGCTCAAACTTGATGTTTTCAGAGCTTCAAAAAGACGGTCAAGTTGTACTTTCTGGGCTCAGCACATTGAGCGATAAATTCAGTTTGCCGAATGTTATGTTTATAATAGGTCCATTTTATTGTTTCCATTCTTTCTATATGTTCATATTCTATATTTACTCCTTTTTGACGTACTTCTTACATTTATCTGATTCATGTTGTTACCCTAATGTTTCGTGATGTCTGGTTGTACAACAATCGTTTCTTAACTTGATGATCAGCTTCTGAATAAAGACATTATTATTATTAGTACTTAGGGTATTTCTATAAACTTGACACAGTTAAAATGCTGGGGCATGTACCAGCTGAGGAAGACTTTACATCAACCAACAACTGATCTTGAACACCTACTAATTTTCGTACTAAATGGCAGGTTTGTAGGATAGGTGGACCGATTAGTTGGAAGTTTGGATGGAGGTTATCATTAATAGCTCCGTCGACCGATATCACATATGGCAAGATATGATGTATAGTGTTTAGACTCCATATCCGTTTGATCTCCATTGCCAAGTTCTGATCTTTCCTGACCTTCTCATGTTGAGTTTTCAGTATATTGTCGATTATATATGTTACTTTGCTTTGCCTTTCTATTACCTTAATATCTGGGCGGTTGAAGTCCACTGTCAAGCATCTTTATTGTCATCATTATTATCAAAATCAAGTAAATACTTACTATAAGGCGAACAATCGGAAGTAAATACGAAACAGGAAGAACCAACGATATCTAATAGGTTAGGAGACAACAATAATAATAATAACATTATGCCTTTAAGTTTGAATACAAGAACAAAATAATAATATCTAGAAAACCATAAACGGGTTAGATCTGAATGGTGGAGTGTTAAAGGCGTATTTTGTCACTAAAATTGTGTAGTTTTAGTGCACACTTTACTTTAATTGGCCTATTATTGTCTACCTAAGTGGCAAACCAATACACTCGTTTCTCTAGGAAGGCTACTTCATGTAGTCAATCATGTGACAGCAAGATGGAAAAAGGGTGTAACACGGTTTTATTTGATAGCTTGCGATGGAGGATCTTCATTATCGTTTTAATATTTGCCAATCGGGAAAATATTTTTAAATGTTCAGTTCATTTTATTAACAGCTTATAAGTTGCTTTCAAAAATGCATTTTTTACTTTATTTACTCATATTTTCATTAGCATTCCCAAGTAACTCGTAAACAACTAAAGCTGATGACCATAAGATCCTTCAAGGCGCTTTCTCCTGTTTTTTGTTTTTCGTTTCTAACGCATTGTATGAAACGTTGCGGTTATGTAATCAAGGACTTGCGTCATATTGCTTACAATGAATGTAGAATGTTTCACAAAAGCAAGCTCTGGCCTATTTATTTATTCTGGATTTCATAAAATGTACATAAATCATATTTATAACTACAAACAATGAGATTTTGCATGCAATAAGAACAAGCATTAGCTACCGAATAATGTCATTTTTAGTCTCGTTAACGAACCAGATTGACATTAATGTTATTTTTACACGACAAAGACATTGTAATACGAATGCTGGTACTAGTTACTGAAAGCACAGATAGATTATTGTGAAATAACCTAGACAACTAGTCTCTACCCTAAACATTACTCCAAGCAAATTAGGCGAAACCCTTCATTTTTGCCAAGATTAAAGCGACTATTATACAGGGTCATTTGAAAACTTCCACCACGGATCTATTGCAAACCACTGATTAGGAGAAAAAACGCCGAGACACGTCAAACGATTTATCAAGGGGGACAAGTTTTTAATCAAGTGCTACTTTACCTCCTTCCACCCTGTGCCCCCCCAGGGTCACTTCCTCAAAACATCTAAATGACAAGCGGTATCGAGTAATAGCTTGTTTGGAGGATCTTTCGAAGTCCTTCATTTTGATGTTTGATTCTTTAGAATCGGTCTACTCGTTTTCAAAAAAAAAAAATAGAAAAATCTTTATCTATCGTAATTTGTTCAGATAGGAAACAAAAACAAACGAAAAATCACTTTTTATTTCTATAAGTGTTCAAAATGTAGAAGAATAATATAGAAAAAAAGCGATTCAGATGCACTAAAAATAGTGTTCTGCTTATCGCCTTACAGTACGCTGTCTACAGAAAAGTCTTTTCTGTCAAATTTATTTAATAAGAACTGCTAAAAACAGATTTCCATAAATCTGGATACTATAGTTTTTGATAGCATCGTGTTCTCAAATTTCGAAAATAGTTTGCAGTATGTTGAGGAACGTAAAACAGTATTTTCGTAGATTTCGTTTTTATCGCAGTGTAGTGCAGCTATTGGCGTGTATTGGTCCGCAAACTTTTAGATTTGTGGTATAACAAACAATCAAAGGGCGCACTGCACAATAAACAATTATATTTGACATTACCTAGGTGTAACATACTAATATTAATAATATTCACTTTTTTGCTATTTGGTTGGAATAATGAAAAAAGCCCATCGATAAGAAAAAAATGAGAAAAAAAAGATTAAGTGCCGTATCGTCAGTCGTTCCTACAATTTTAGGACGCCTTTATGGCCGCCTTGATTTTCATAGTTTTCTACTTTTCCGTGTCAGCGCTCTATTTTGAGGTTATGTCTGTTTCCATCAAACTTTTCATGCTTTTGATTTACATGATGTCTAATCAGCCTGAAATTTTCTTTAATTCAAAAGAAAACATAACTTCACAATAGAGGGAGCTCTGACGCTCACATGGAACAGGTGCAATATAGATCTTTTTGAAGGAGAGAAAAGACTATGACAATCCTACAATTGTAGGAACGACTGACGATACGGCCCTTAATTACCTTCAACACAAAGTTACACAATTGAGCCGCAATCTTCCAATTTACAATTATTTGCAAATACTCATCTTTTTTCAGTTTTGTAGATTACCGTAGCTGTTGTCAAAAACGTATTTAAGTCATTACAAATATTACGATGTCCGTAAATTTTATATTGTCACCCTCTTACCAACTTCCTTCTGAAGCGAGACAGCACCGGAAATGGTTCTTCCACTCCTCATAGCAGTGGTGGAACTTCGATCTTAGAATAGGTCCGCTACAGCCCTTTGACTATTATGGACTGCCCCAAAATGGGCTCCCGTGGGAAGAGAAAAAAGTCACAAAGTCAGTCACAGGAATGTTTTTTCTGATCAAATGCTCGTTTATTGACATCGCTGTGTGACAAGGAGCATTATAGTTATGGGACATCCAGTTGTTCTTGATAATTCTGACTGTCAACCGACGATCCGAACCCACGAGATCCCGGATTTTGTCGATACATTCATCAGTTCTTGAATATTAACGCGTTCCGCTTCGTATTTCTCCCTTCTGAAAATGCCTTAAACCACCGAAGTCTGGGCTACTGACAAAACACTATCGCCGTAGGCCTGATGAAGTTTGGTAAGAGTTTCCGTTGCACTGCGCCCAAGTCTGAAGCACAAAGTTGCTCGAAATTTATGTCATTTGTTTTTGTAGCACAATAGAAAAACGACTCGGGAGGAAGACGGATCAAATGTTTCCGTATCTCTCTCCAAGCCCTCGTTGCCTCCAAGGTTGCCAGATTGAACGCTACGTTGACAGTCTCATCACTTGACTTACAAACCCCGTATACGTTTTGCGTTGTCTAGGAAGTACCTCCTGGATAAAGGATGGTTGCGATGCTTTTGATCGTTGTCCCAGAGACGAGAGACCAAGCGTAGTCCATGCTGAAGAGTAGCCATGAAACACGAAACAGCTGACGATAGTTGATCGGTTGGTAATATTTGAAATATTATATCGTTTTCATAGGATCATGTCTTCACTAAAAAAGATGGTTCCTATGAGAATTCCTCGATTTTTCAGCTTAAGCGATCAAATGATGCAGGAGATATCCTTAAATCATTGTTTCCCAATGATAAGTACAAGTGCTGCCATTTTGTTGAACGTGCTTGTTGAAAAAGCTCGAAAGCCATCGGTCGTATGTAAAAAAGTAATAAAAGCAATTTTTCAGGATATTGAATTTCTTGATCAGTTGTCGCATAGTCAACAGATTACGAAAAATTAACTGGTAACATACGTGTAATTATATTTCGGCTGATGATGGATAAACTAAGAATCTAAGAGTGAAAAACGCTACTGTTCCTTAAAGAGAATAACATTTGCTGCAAAAAAGATCTTCAACTTCTCGACACCTTGATGCTTCTTAGAGTATAAGGAGAACAAGTTGAACATTCATATGAAAACAGTGCGCGACAAACTCCACATGCTACGTACGTTGTCTACGTTACCCGCTTACGACCTTATTTCACATGAAGATAACTTCATAATCATTATCTATGCTCAAGAATCCCATTTTCAAGTGAATACATTATTTGCTGCCAGGTGAGAGTCTGGAAAATGTTATATTTTTTAATAGTTTGTGATCTTGATAATGAAGAGTCACTCACTCCCATTAGAACGTCTGAAGGGGATTTTGTCACCTACTAATTTCAGTAACCGTTGTAGCGAAATAGTAGATAATTCTGGCTTATGTCATCATTATCTTTCCATTAAAGTCGAAGCAATGATTGCTGAGGCTACACAGTGACAAAATAGCCAATAGACAGACCGATGGAAGTGGGTACCTTGAGAAGCTAGGCTATTTGTTTAGTTCTAAAAATGACTCTATACCAGGTCCAGATAGGGCATAGCCTCGAGTATTGCTCACACGATTGGGGTGCTGCCGTCCCGACTACATTGTTTATGCTCGATGCTGTTCAGAGGGGGGCTATCCGACTGATCTATTACTCTTCTCTAACAGACAGTCTCGGGACCCTTTCGTACCAGTGGGCCGTCGGTGGTCTAGCTCCCTTCTACCGCTACACCAATGGCCTTTGCTCCTCAAGCTCTCATACATTATCCCGCCTGAGTTTGGACTCCAATTCTAACTGTATATCCAGAACTAGCCGATACGATCGCTGCATTGTCCCAAGGGTGTTGACAACAGGAAGCTTTTCTCACTTCTGTTAGCCTTAGGCAGTTCCAAAATCAGATTAACAATTTTTTTTTGGATCCTCATAGTAGCCGCGGTGTCCCGGCATTTAGGCTTCTGCCTGCGCGGCTGCTTCGGTATGATATACATACATTATCAGAAAATACTACACTTTAAAATGGTATCCTTGATCACTGATAACGACTCAAGGGTTATCCTTACGTGAGAACATGTTGTATGCTTACACGTGGACAACGTACATGCAGTGCGGAGTATCCCGCTCGTCTGTTTTCATACGAACTTTTAACTTTTGTTTTTTACACTTGAAGAACCATCAAGGTGTCAGAAAAACGTAAAAGACCTTTCTTGAATGAATTTTTATTCTCTACAAAAGAGGATAGTAGTCTTCATACAGTAAGGTTATTAGTTTAACCATTATAACCGTAAATATCATTACATGTACCTCTATCATCAAATATTTTATATGAGCAAAGTGATTAAGAATATAATTATCTACAAAATTATTCCCGGTAGTTTTTCACAAAAGATCGAATTTTTCCGAGATATTCGTTCAAACGCGTCTGTCAAACTGACGGCAAATGCACCAGCCCTATCATGATGTCAATTTGAACTTATCATTAGGAAGCAATAATCTAGCGATAGCACCAACAAAATTGACTGTCGTCAAAATTGTAGGAAATAATTACCTATCTCCAGGCCTATATCCGGATATTCCAAATCAAGCTTCAATCCTCATTCATACCGCGAAACAATAACAAAAAATGTCACATCGTGTGTGGTGGCCATTGCAAAATGAAACGAACAAAATCCAACGGCAACACACCTGTTCCCAGGTGTTTGTACGGTTAAAAAAGTTTTGAAAAAGCGAACCGTCGACAGTGGAACGCGTAGTGATAGACGAGCTGGTGCCGGTAAAGCGGTTTCGCATTCCCAAACGAACGTTCCGACCTACCAAAGGGAAAAAATCTGTCTTTGATGTTCTCCCAATGTTCACACGTCTTTTTGCCGCCGCCTATATTGCGGCACCACTTTGAGCACAACACAAAACAAAGGGATGCGATTATAGTAGTTCAAGTACAGGGGCGGACAGGCTCAGATTATATTGTTTACTTATCTAAACTTTACTAGCTATTATACAGGGTGTCCCAGAAGTCGACGTCAAGCCGAAACCGGGTGATAGGCAAAGTCATAACAGCTATCAGAAAAATATTTAAAAAAATTTTATGTATGTGTTTTGAAAATTATAGGTCTTTGAAAAAAATATAGAAATTTCACACCCTACGGCAGTCTGTCAATTCCTGTTACTACAAATATTAACTTTTTTTGGATTTTATTTTTACAATGTAATGATGAATAATGCATCTTCAAACTGGTGTCTCAAACTTACTGCCAACTTTTCTCGTTCAGGAAAAATTGCCACTTATTTCCCAACCAAGTATTCCAAAGTAAAACTTTGCTCAACTTTAACTGGCTGTACTGGAAAAAATGTACTACGAGAGTTTGGCAAGTAAACTTAAAAGTTGGCGCATTTAATAAGGATTCCAAAATGGTATAACACTTAGAAGATTACTCGTTAACTTATGCACAATTTTTATTTGAAGAAAAACTGATGAAAATTTTTCAAAATTTCCTAATTAAACAGCGATTATGAAAACGCACAAGGACCCTTAAGGACAACTGTTTGCACAACAGTGGGGGTCAAAATGCTGCTGATGATGATTTACCTTTACAGAAAATGCTCAAACTGTTTTCCTTCAGCCGCAATACACACTCGACATCTTCTTAAAAGAGATTGGGTTATCAAACGAGCGAATCCACGGTTATTAACAAAGTCAGCTGCTTCCAATAGTCTTTGCCGTACCTCAGCTACATTTTGAATCGGCTTGAAATACACTTTCCCCAGTAAAAAAATCTAACGGATTCAAATCTGGTGACCGGGCTGGCCACGGTATTGTACCTGACCGCCCTATCCATCTGCCTGGAAAGTTTTGATCGAGATACTCTCTCACTGAGAGTGCATAGTGCGCTGGGCAGCCATCATGCTGAAACCACATGTCCCTGTAAATACTCAGTGGCACGTCCTCCAATAAATTTTCTAAATGATTTTGCAAAAAACCTAAATAAACCTCAGCAGTCAAAGTCTCTGGGAACTCAAACGGACCGATTATTTTACCATTTAAAATTACTATCCAATGGTTTATCTTGAAGTGATATTGAGATTTATCTTCTCTCATCAAATGTGGGTTTGCTACGTGCCACTCGTGTAAGTTATGCAGGTTCATGTACGCATCTTTCTTAAATGTGGTCCTATCTGACCATAAAATTTTTTCAAAGAACCGTGGCTCTTCCCTGTGTCTTTCTAACATTGTGCGACAAAAAGCAACTCGGGGCTCATAATCCCGGGGCAGAAGAGCTTGAACACGCTGTACGTGGTATGGATGGAGCACGTTTTTTTGCAAGATTCTATGGGCTGTACTTTTCGGCACACCTGTTTTTAGTTCTATTGCACGCACTAAAGTACTCGGGTCTTCTTCGACAGCTCCTAGCACCACGTCTTCGTAAGTAAGGAAAGATCTTCCCTCACCGTGTGATTGGTTTGGTAGTTGGCACTCTGCAAACAGTAAGTGGTGCGCATTTGTGAACAGTCGATGATCTGGATGACGAGCTGAATTCGTGTACCTCTCACAGTAAAGTCTCTCTGCAGCACTAGCGTTGCATCTGCATTCCCCATAAATGAGGTGCGTTCTTGTACGGTGTACACGGACATAGCGGCACTGCACAATCACACTATCAAAGATAGTCTAAGGAAAGCAAATGTTGTTTTGAAGAGCAATTAAACAGTCCAAATCCAAATCACAAGCGATCAACAGTCGAGTTCACGAATCCAAAATTAGTAACAGTACGAAATCAACAAACACGAACATGTAAAGATGCGCAGTAAATGAAGGAGTACTGATCGGTATCAAAGTGTGCAATAGCAAGTAAGTAAAGTGCTTCATCCATACCACATACAGCGTGTTCGACCTCTCCTGCCCCGGGATTATGAGCCCCGAGTTGCTTTTTGTCGCACAATGTTAGAAAGACACAAGAAAGATCCACAGTTCTTTGAAAAAATTGTATGGTCGGATGAGACCACATTTAAGAAAGATCGGTACATGAACCTGCATAACTTACACGACTAGCACGTAGCAGACCCACATTTGATGAGAGAAGATAAATCTCAATATCGCTTCAAGATAAAGCATTGGACAGGAATTTTAAATGGTAAAATAATAATCGGTCCGTTTGAGTTCCCAGAGACTTTGACTGCTGAAGCTTATTTGGATTTTTTACAGGGACATGTGGTTTCAGCATGACGGCTGCCCAGCGCACTATGCACTCTCACAAAAACCGTATGAAAAATCTAATCGTAGACCTCCTAGAATACGAATTGATATAAATCTAATTAACGTTCTAACTTCGAAAACATTCTAAACATTGTGAGACAAGTGGGACGTGACGCCCATGTTGAATCCCCTAAAAGTTTTCCTTCACTACCGCTCAAACGAACCAAAAATTTCTAAAATAAGATATTATGTTTTTTGGATGTCATACGAGTATCAACCATGTCACTGATTTCCGTCGTTCCGGTAATCCCTGTCCCACCTATACCTGGGAAAGTACTGCTCGGATTTGGATATATTTATACAAGGTTGCTCCTACGCCAAGGACAAAAGATTGTAGTGGTTTTTGAAAATCGGTGCAGTGGCGGCGAAGAAAAATGAAAAAAAGTAATAGAAATCGCCTAAATTTCTTTTTTTGACGCTTTAAGCTTTAAGAGGATCCTTATCATTTTTAAAAAAATCCTTAGTGGTGCTAAATTTAGAGGGGTCGTAGGGGGGTGGTAGAGGGCGTACCACAATGTTTTGATGTCAGTATATTAATGCATTTCTAGCTCCGGTAATTCTACGCACCTATTAGACGTACTTCACACTTCATGGATTTCCTCTTTCCCCTTAGAAGTATTTTCAGTAGCTGGATTGCATATCTATCGGTTGAACTTACCGTGCTCCAAATATTGCATCTTTGGTATGGGATGTGAGGAACTTATAAAAACATGTAGCATAAGGCGCGATGACAGGTATTTACAAGTACTGGGTGCGCCATCTATTACTTTTTTTTACCTATAAGTGTCTGTGTTACCATGTGAGTCAAAAGTCACGTGGTATACATAAATGAACTGTCAAAGATATGCCATTTATAGTCGTGGATTCGTTTACAACACAACAACGCATTTTGGTTATCCAAACTTGTTGCGAAAACGGTCGAAAGATAAAAAATATATTTCGCAAACTTCGCACCAGTTTTGGCCGACATGGACGCCCTACAAAGCCTGGAATTCGTTGGATTGTTAATCGTTTTGAGGAAACTGGTTCAGCTGAAGGTCGTAGACCATACCAACATGTTCGTCCAGCTCGTACTCGTGAAAACATAGCCGCAGTGAGTGAAAGTTTGCGAGAAGATCCAACCACCTCTACTACGCACCGTTCGCAACAATTGGGAATTAGTGAGGCCACTTTAAGCCGGTTTTAAACATTGATTTACGCCTCCATCCATACAAAATCTAACTGACACAAGAATTGATGCCGGCAGACCATCAACAGCGGCGTGTTTTTGTTAATTAGGTGCTGGAAAGAGAAGACGGACTTTCGGCCATAGTGCTATTTTCTGATGGGGCTCATTTTTACCTCAATGGCTACGTAAATAAGCAAGATTGCAGATTCTATGGGGCTGAAAATCCATACCAATATCATCAACAATTTGGTGCGGATTATGGGGTGGTGGCATTGTTGGACCATTCTTCTTTGAAGGTGCCGAAGAAGAGGCCATTACCGTCAACGGGGAACGTCATCGCGGCATGTTAACAGACTTTTTGTGGCCACAATTGGATCGTATTGGTGCCAAAGATCTTTGGTTTCATCAAGACGCAGCAACGACACACACATCTCGCCAAACAATCGCATTATTGCACACGAAATTTCAAGACCGCATAATTTCACGAAATTCAGATGTCAGTTGGCGCCCGAGATCGTGCGATTTAACACCTCTCGAATATTTTGTTTGGGGAGTTTTGAAAGAAGAAGTGTATGCGAATGGTCCTCGGACAATTTAAGACCTAAAACGCAATATTCGGACTGAAATTACGGCCATAGACCCGATTATTCTGGGAAAAGCCATTGAAAATTTTGATGTTCGGATCTTGGCCTGTAAACGAAGTCACGGTGGTCACATCACTGATGTTATTTTTTTGTACATAAATGGCATAAACCAACTTCATTTATCAATAAAAAAAATTCGATTACACCTCGTAAAAAGCGCGTTGACTTTTCAAATAGAAGAAAAAGTAATAGATGACGCACCATGTATTAGTTTACAACGCCTATTTAAAGAGAATAAAAAAATCATAAATAATGTATTTTGCTTATAACCAAGAAAATAAATGTAATATGTGATATATCGTTCAATTCGTATAAAAATGCTATCAGATACAGGCTGTACTTTTTTATAACCATAAAAAAATAACGTTGATGATGGTTTTTCAAAAGCTAACAGTCGGGCACAACGTTTAGAAATACCGTTATGTAGTGCCTAAAAGTGCCGATGGAAAAGTGTCATTAGTTTCTTTGATATTTACTGAAAATAAAGTCAGAAAAAATGATTTGGCCAAATTTAAGTTTCCCAAAATATCTCAGTAAGCCGTCAAACTTTTACGAGTTTCTCAACGGCATGTAAATACATCCCAAGGATCGCAACCTTTTTCTGATTCAGCCTAAGCTCGTTCTCTAGCAGGTGTTGTATGTGTAATAGGATCCTTATTCTAGACACCCTGTATATAACTACGTCACAAGGGCTTTTGTAATCATTTTTGAAACATTATTGCCAAACAATATTACATCAGAGCCAACAAGAAATGGGGCTACTCTGTATGGAGAGGTCCGCTGTTGCAATCTGAAATTTTTTTCAAGAAGTATGATTCTGATAAAACCTACATATTTTCGATGCCATGGCTCTACATGAAAAATTGTACTAGAGATTGTTTCAAAGGCGTAGGAAGTATAGAATCAATCCTCTTGACGCCATTTCTGTGTTGCGTTTTTTGAAAATGTTAGAAGCCGGTGATCAGATAAAAATATATAGGGTTTAAGAGATACAGCATCAAATTGGTAGTAGATGTCACCTCCGATATATCAGGAGACGGCACTGCCAGTTTGCAGAACAATAGCTAAAATAGTTGAAGAGGAGAAAAAAACAACGACAAGAATTTGCGATTCTCAGGAATTTTTTATTGGCCGAAGTGTCGAGGTGATGAGTGAGTTTTTTCAAAAGCCTCTAGACGTGTCTGATTTGTCCCGAGAAGAAGGGCTGTCTTCAGTTTTTTGTACGCCGCAAGCCAAGCTACGGTTCTCAGGCAGCGAAGGTATTCCAACCACGCGTGTTGTTTAGGCAAAACAAAGGACCGGCAAAAAACGGGAGGTGAATCTTCACAGGAAATATTTTGTATTCGGTAGCGGCTGTCTACCCTTCAGCTTTATGGCTGAGCGAGTATAAAGAAAACGGACAAAAAAGGATGACGGGTTTGTGGGTACGGATGGATCAACTATTATTTTGGCAAAAATATTGCCGGTGTAGTCGACCCAATGAATTGGACAAATACTATTTTCGATTTGTGTGACTCCATAAACCTCAGCAGAAACATTGTTTAGAATTATTGAATGCTTTGTAATAATCACAATTACAATAATATGATATGTCTCATTGACATGTCTGTATCATGACATTGTACCGC
The DNA here is from genome assembly GCA_963669975.1 of Acanthoscelides obtectus. NCBI lineage: Eukaryota > Metazoa > Arthropoda > Insecta > Coleoptera > Chrysomelidae > Acanthoscelides > Acanthoscelides obtectus. The sequence goes on from CAVLJG010000004.1 coordinate 89,352,630, forward strand.
ACTTGTAACTGGAAGAATGAGGCACCCCCGTAACATCGACGTTTAGGCAACCAGTTATGCAACCAGAGTTAGGGAGGGTTTGCGGTGCTACATTAAGAAGTATCTAGTGCCACGCAACTAGCATTTTTTTAAGTTACCTATATCTGTCGTATTTTGGTAATTATATCCTTGAATCCTGTCATCAAAATGTTAAATTGTCCTGAGGCTTGAATCCTTTGTCAAAAATTGGTAACTGCGTAACAAATTATGGCCATAATAGATCTTTGATTGGTTCAATACAACAAAAGACACGCCTCTAAAAAGTACTTAAAGAATTCATCGAAGACAAATCTAGAGGTTATAGCTTACCTGATATAAATAGAAAATATGTTCTCAATGTTAGGTACCGCCCACGAGATCCGCCGGGTGGTACCTCTGAGTTCTACAGTCAGAGACCGTCTACCACCTACGGACAATCACAACATCCATAGCCAAGAGAAAAGTTTCTCCTGGGACGGGATTCGAACCCGCACAGCGCACGGCGACTGATCAGGAGACCGAAGAGTCTACTACTGCGGCCACCGCTGCTGCCTAATCCTTGAGGTCATAAGGATACTTAACTGTTCATCTGGATTTCGAAATTGACACTAAACTTTGAAGAACACATTTTTACTTCCACGAAGTGACTAAAAATAGAGAAAATAGAGGCTTAAGGTTTATAGGCATAGATCACAATACTCGCAGTTATTGAAATTAAGCAGGTAATTTTGAAGTGTCCTTTCCTTCGCTATGACATGTTTCAGAACCCAAACTTTTTTCTTTGGAACAAGCTGAATACGCGATTTTAAAAAACCACACCGTGTAGTAGCCTATAAATCACAGAACTATCAAAATCGAACACCAAATGCTGCGTCCATATCTCTCTCACTCTCTGGCTCTCACGCTCTCTCTCTCTCTCTCTCTCTCTTTGGATTAGACAACCACTGTAATTTAAAAAAAAAAGAACAACTTCCGTCAGGATTTTTTCCTATCGCATACACGAAAGACGAGGTGGAATTGTAATACGAGTATAATTCATTGACAACTCGCCAACCAGGGCAAACTTATAAATACAGCCTATATACATCAATTCTGAAAACTATTTATCGTCAAATGCTTAACATAAGTCATCCTAAAGCACATTATTTTGCATATAATTAACAACTTCGCCACTTAGAACAAAGCCTTCTTATAATTTGAGATTATGTTGCTATCAGATTGTCTCGTTGAAATTGTTCCTAGGTTTTATGAGTCACTCTGAACAAAATAGATCCTAATCAACTTTTCTATAAGGCGGCAGTAGTTTATTACGATGAAAAATAAAATTTACCTATTTTTATTGGTACCCGCGTTTTTCGTCAAGTATCCATCTCTGTCCTCATATGCTAACGTCGTTTGAACTTCAAGTATTTTTTTGGATATTCCCTGTACATGAGAAGATGGAGCCGCATTGGTCATGCAATCCTTTTATAATATTTTATTGTCGAATTTATATTATTAATAATTATTATCAATTATAACTTAAAATGTTTGTTGGGCATATAGATGGCTTCCACGAAGCTCGATTCCATCGATTGAAGGCAAATACGGAACAGATAGCGGAAGCAAGTCAGTTGAGTAGTCGACATCGCAGAACACGATAATCCAGTCAACATGGTGAGTGTTTTGTTATAAATTAGTGCCAAGTGCTGTTAATTAAGTGCAAGAGTAATAAATTGGACTGAATAGTAAAAACGGTGTTTTCGCTACAATATAAAATTATGTGTTTTGAGCCCATTGTAGTGGGCTTGGGTGTTTTATTTATTTTTATTTTGGTATAGTCATTTATGATGTAAGTAATAATGTTGTAACTTTTTTTGAAAAGATTGAAATCGCCAATATAGACAAAAAAAAAATGCAAAAAACAAAAAAGAAACACAAAAAGACCGAAACCTCAAAAAAGAAAAAAAAACGAAACAAATAATACAATAAAAAAAGTAGAGATAACGGAAAGGAAGGGCCTTTTCCCGCTAATCTAAAAGGTGGAGGATGTGGGTTATTTTGATAGTGGTTTCGCTAGAACTAGGGAAGACAGTAGAGTTCAAACCGAAAGATGGACGACATCCACTTAAAGGTTTGGTCCCAGGCCCAACCATGGTTTCAAGCGACCTGTCTGTCCAGGAGCCCCGATATACCTTAATTTGTAGCTGCATTCCACTGACAAGAGTAAAATCTAAACCATACCAGGGATCGATGACACCCTCTTTATCCCCGGGAGTTGTAGAACTTTAACGCAAGGGACATGACCGTCCACTAGGAACTTAGCACATGATTTCCTACCGAATTTACTAATAAAGTTATAACTGTATTATAAAATTCATTTCGTGTTCGAAGCACTGCTCCGAGCTGGGGAATTTTGTGGAGTTTCTGCCTCGAAGCTTTAATAATTTATGTAACGGCGAAGTTGTTTGACGTCTCACTAGCAAAAACTATTAGGACTAGTTGAAAATTTAATGTCGGGAGAGTTGGCCATATGGGCATTATATACGACGCTTGTACGGTGCCCTAGATGTGGGAGAAGTTTACTTCAGAAAGCGGGCTGCGGCTCCATCTTTTCATGTACACGGCAATCCAAAAACAATCTTGAAGTTCAAGCGCCGTTAGCATGTGGGGACAGAGATAGATACGCAACTAAAAACTCGGGCACAAGGGTATCAATAAAAACTAGAAAACTTCATTTTTCACTATAATAAGCTACTGCCGCCTTATAGAAAAGTTGATAAGGATCTTTCTTGTTGAGACTGACCCAAAAAACCTAGAAAAACATTGTTCGTGTTTCAACAATCTTTGGCGTTATTTTGTGCTTGGCAACATGCATGTCTGTTAAAGGATGTCCTTTTTGAATAAGACTATGCAGTAAAACCGAATCAAAATTTTCGAGCTGATGCGCGAAGATGCCCCAACAAACATTTTAAGCCATAATTACCTTAATTCGTCTACAAAACAGGTTAAAAGATAGCATGATCAATTTAAAAAAGGTTTTATTTACTTCCAAGTGTTTGTTTTTCTCCGAGTGGGGAATAAGGCCAAAGTAATTTAGAACTCAATATTACTTTGACAATGCATTTATTACTAATAGTTCAAACTATTTAGATCATCTTGTGGTGAAATCACTGTAATTTTTGCCCCATAAAATCTGACCCAATAAATGAAAAACATACTATGTCGCTTTCTCTTGCTCATACATGCAGTGGTAACTTTTTGGTTAAAAATAAGATTAAGTAGTTGGTCATGCACTTGTCGATAGCCAAACTTCTCAAATATATGGGTTCCATTTGTGGTAGTGGTTGTAATAGCACGATTTCGGAATTAGATATTTGGTCATAAGTGTAAAAACAGTCTATCGACAGGAATTTTTTTCATCAAATGTGGCCGGAATAGTTACTCAAAATAGAAATAAACTAATTAACAAATTTTGTAATAATTTCCGTGAAACACTGATAACAACATAACCTCAAATTATGGTAATACTTTGTTTCAAGGTGCACAGTTTTTAATTATATGTATAATTCCTGACAGGTATCAATCTTTCGTTTCAAATAGCAATCGTTGCCTAATCCAGAGACAGTGTTTATACTTTATTATGCTGTGTAGTTTTTTTAAAGTCCCGTATTCAGCTTGTCCCAAAAAAGGTAGATTCTGAGACGTGTCATAGAGCAGAAATTATTACTTCAAAATTACGTTCTGTATTACAGTCCGAATACTGAACGGAAGGCACTATTACCACAATTCTCCCAAATTGAACGCGCATGCGCATTTAAGATGTATGCTTAGGCCTCTGCCGGTTTAAATTTTTAGACATCTTTAAGTATGACTGAAAGAAATAGCAAACACAGGCCAGCACGTTGCAAATTAAAAGAACCGAGAATCAAACAGTCATCAAAGATCAGTAAGTGGAAGGGGCAACCAAAAGAATCTTTGTAACCTCAAGGATTATTTGCTAGACATATTGACTTGCTTTTTACCAGTCTACCTTGCAAACTTAGAAGGAATTTCTATTAGTCACTAATAAGATAATATTAACTTACCAGGGTACCCATAAAAGAACTCAACATTCAGGGCATACTTTAGGTTAACATTAAGATAAGGTATAAGCTCTTGATTTGTCTTCAAGGTCAAAAATTGACAAATACCTGTATAGGTGACTTTTTCGTAGGTGGGACCTCACTTTAACAAAATGCTAGTTGGGGCTTCCTGGACTGTTCAAGCTCAAAATCTTGGAAATAAATGTAATCGCTTCATTCTCATGTTTCATTATTTGTTTTCAATTATCAGTTGTGCAGAACATACTCAGGATAAACTGACAACCAGTGATTGAAGAGATTCAATTGGTCGTGAAAATGTCATTGTTTCGTGTTAAGTGATGGCAATATAGGTACAAGCAACGGGACATTATTTCTTTATCACTTTTTGTATATGTACCTGCTGCAGAGGATTTTTGGAATAAGTGACTTTTACGCAAGAGCTTGGTGACGTTCTACAATCAAAGTTACACAGGATTCCAGGATAATATTTTTTCTGCCAATCCACATTCCGTTACCGTGTAAGGTATTTATTACATTACCAAGTGATTTGCTGGTAATCCGAACGCCGGACATTTGCAATTTTGTTTCCAAAGCTCGTTGTCACAATCACCGACCAGTCGACCACGACCAATTGAATGTACGAATATACAGGGTGTCTGCGAGAGGTTGGGAAATCTCGAAACTGTAGACACTGCAGACCAAAATATGTGAATTGACCTAAACATACCTCAGTCTAAAAGTTGATAGTTTGCGAGATACTGCGTGTGAAAGTTACAATTTTATTTTCTTTTTTCCTTATTGCTTGAGCAGTATTTTAGATTCTGATATAAAGCTCAATATAGGGTGATTTTCTAGTATGATAAACAAGAAACCGCTATTTTTTATGGTCAAACTTCTAGAGGGCGCACATACCACTATTTCGGTCAATAACTTATCATAACTTTTTTGTGCTGCCCTGTGTACAACAACTGACCAAAACCTCTCATTTTCTTGAATCTGCACAAAAAAAAAGGTTCACTTGTTAGACGTGTCTAAAGCTAATAAATTTCGAGATATTTGTTTTTAAAGGTTCCAATGCATTATTTGTACCAAGTTGCTTTGGATAATATATGAGCAGCCATGGTTTATAATGTTTGTCATAATATTGCTTTAAACTTCATTAATAATTTTAAGTTGACAACAAGTTGTTAAACATCATGGAGTATACGTTTGATGAATTTTCTGATATGGGGCCGTTCAAGTATTACGTGAGCACTATGCTTTGCTTATTTTGGATGACATGGGGGGTAGGGGAGTCTAGATGATGATTACGTCATCGGTAGTTATTTACTTTTTTACACGAATGGCAACCCTCATATTGTCTTTGCTTGAAAATGAAACGCATTTTCGGGGATTCCCGCAAATAATGCATACGTTCAGTGAACAGCGCGCGGTAATTCCCCTACTCGCTTTAGAACCGAGTAGCGGAATTACCGCGCGGTGTTCACTTGTCTAAATTTCCTCTATCAGTGTATTGTTTCATTTGGATACTATAGCCAGTAGACGTACTGTAAGCATAGTAAAGCAAGTTAACATTTGTGTTACCATTGATTCCATTAGCCAAAGTTTAATGTTTAAATAAGATGTCGTTTCACATAGACGAATCCAAGTTATACCAAAAATTGTCAGAAAGTTTTAAAAAAGCTCGTACAAGTACGAAAGTACAAAATGTACAAAAGTTAGTTAACGAAGTGTGGCGAAATTACAAATTACAAGCAAAATCGGACAAGGAACTAGATATTATTGTACCTAAGAGAATCGAAGAAGAATATTGCAAGCGGCGACTAAGAATAAATCCAATCTACTACTTTTTTCGAAGGTGAGTGACGAAATCACTTTAGTTACCTATAAGTACAAGAAATATTAGAAATCTCCAAAAAGTTTCTCTTTACTCACAAAGTACAGGAAGTTAGTTTTATACATATATACAGAAAACTAACACCCTGTATTTTGTGACCGGAATGAATTGCTCGTTTAAACATACTAGATTTAAAGCCATAGGGTTTTGTATTTACCATATCTATTACCATACTTTGTATTCATGTAGATAAATAAGAGAATCTTTAGCAGAAGCCATAGGAAGTTTTTATTTTTAGGCAACCTGTAAACCTGCAGAAAAAACACAAATTATACAGTCAGCTTCAAATATTAAAAAAGAGGAAGAAGATAAAATAAAACCCGGTAATGGATCACAACAGCAATGCGAAATTAATGAAAATATATATAAACAGAGAGCAAAACCTTCTCAGGAAGCTATGAAAAATAAGATTGCTCTACTTGAAAAAAATCTCAATGCTTTGTATTCTGCCAGAGATATTATGCCATGCCGTGCTGAAGTTGATAAACAGGTCATTAAGTTACGCGAGGAAATAAAAACAGCAAAACAGTCTTTAAACAGGAAGGTTCAAAACACAGTTGCCCAGAAGAAACACATGGATGGTATGAAAAGAAAGTTAGAAGATATTTGTCATGAAAATCCAGAAATAAAAAAAGAGTACCATGATGTTGAACGGCTCGATGAGAACGACGTAAACATTCCAAAATCCGATGAAAGCGAGCAAACTCACAACACTGAGCAGCAATCGAAGCAATCCAATGTCGAAAACTTAGAATCATGGATTCGGGTTTCATGGACTGAAGACTTAATTTGAACTTAATATATGTACCAAAAATTTAAAATAAGTTTGTTATGTTAGTAAGATATAATATTTGTGTCCTTTTCTGTATGTTGAATACCGTATCAGTAAAATATAATCTCTATCCTAAATCTATTTTCTTATTTTTCAAATTATAATTATATCGTTATAATTATAATATTAAATAAAACAATACATTAATTGACAAATGTTTACATAAGCATGGGGGGAGGGGGTAAGAACTTTGCTTACTTTTGCTGACAAGGGGGATGGGGGGTAAACAATTGTAATAAATCTGCCTACGTAATACTTGAACGGCCCCTATGCTTAAATGAACGGCAAGATGTAATGCGTTAAGATGTTTTATCATCATGGTACAAATAATGCACTGGAACCTTTGAAAACAAATATCACTAAAACTATTAGCTTTATACACTTCTAACAAGTAAACCTCCTTGTTGTGGATATACGAGAAAATAAGATTTTTCAGTCAATTGTTGTATACAGGATAGCACAAAAGGTTAGGATGCGTTATTTACCGAAATAGCACTGTTAGTGGCACCCTCTAGAAGTTTGGCCATGAGAAATAACGGATCCCTATTTCCCATACTAAAAAACCTCCCTATACCGAGTTTTCTGCCAAAATCTGAAATACTTCTCAAGCAATAAGAAACATTCGAAAATAAAGTTGTAGCTTTGACAACCTGTATCTGGACCAAACTGATGGATAACATGAAGCTTTATTTAAAATTTAAAATACCCGGCTACTCTGCTGATAAGCTGGAGAGAAGAAGACTAGTACCGACTTCCTCTCTAACCAGATACCTGGAAGTTGTCGCCGCCTGGGGACACAATAATCTGGTACAGTTTAGTGCTTCCAAAACACAGTACTGTCCTACCTCTCTCCTTCATGATGCCATCGCACGGTAAGCCCGCTAGATGGACCTGCCAGGCTTCCGCCTCCCCTCCTAACTCCTTCGAACCTTGCACATCGAGAACTGGCAAGTACGACCGCTTCTTTGTTCCTAGGGCGACGAGATTGTGGAACAGTTTGCATAAGGAGGTTTTTCCAAGTTCTGTTAACCTTAGACAGTTCCAAAACTGGATTAGCAAGACATCTTTAAATTCCTTATAGCATTCGCTGTGCCCCGGGACTTAGGTATCTGCCTATGCGACTGCTTCAGTACAAAAAAATCTCATAGGATAAGTTTAAGATGTCTCATAGATGTTCAACGGAAACGCAGAACATGCTATGAACCTTATTTTCCTCTAACCGGAACCGCAATTTAGCCGCTATTTCCCTGTTTGCGTGCTTCTGCGACATGCACGTTACAAAACGAACCTAACAAATGAATTACATATTGCGTGTAACTAATAGATGAGCTAGTCAGTTTTGTGAAAAATCACAGGAAAACAAATCGTTTCCAGCTTATTTGCGTTTAGACTGTACAATGTACAAACGTATAATTTTCATCATGGTTCAAAAAGGTCAAAGCGAGCGTATCGATGCATATTTTCTGTTGTAAGCAAATATGTGCATGACCAGTTTTGAAATTTTTTGGATAATGTTTTTCGCCATATATATATTTTTGCGCTCAAAATATCCGGAATGTCAATCCATAACTAATGGTTTCCCAATAAAGCTGAATAATTATTATTCCAATATTTTTTGGGTGTAATATGGAATGTCCTATTTTAGCACCTCATGGTACGTTTCGAAAAGCAGGAAGAGAGGAAAATGTCCTAAACCAGTCCCCCCCCCCCTACAGGAGACCCCGGTCTATTTCACTATATTATTATACAGGGTGTAAACGTTATGGTAGTCATTATTGAAATGGGTAATAGGGGAGGGGGTCAAGACAAGTCAAAAAGTTCATATGACCCATGGTCCAAAAGTCAATAGATTTTTGTCTAAATGGCTTTATAGTTTACAACTTTAAGTACTTTATATCGATCACAATCACCGCAATCTTACTAATTCTTATAATCCAATCTAAAACGTTTTTAAATCGGGTAATTAACAAAAAAAAGGCGTTAAGTTTTTCTAAGTTAAGCCAAAGTTTGTAGTCAGTAAGTAAGTAAGTTTCATTAAATCAAATATTTGGAACGCACATGACAACAGCGCGTCGGCGTTTCATCACTCTTATCGAACCGGCAATCGATCGTAAACGGTAACAGTGGTTCGTTATCGTTTGCATAGATAAATTACTTTATCGTATTGTCGAGCAGAGCATCGTGCATCTTGCTTGGTTTTTTTTCGCGTACGTCGTCGTATTTATTTACAGTCTTCTCGAATCAAGACATGTTGTTAGTTTACGGTGAAGCTCGTCAGAATTCAAATCTTGCAGCTCAAATTTATCGCGACAGATTTAGCCAACGGGTACACCAAGACAGAAGGACATTTGTGCAAGTGCACCAAAGACTTCGAGATACAGGAAGTGTTCAGCCCACTAATATTCGCACTCGTGAAAGACAGGTTACTGTAGAGCAGTTGGAACAAATTTTAAATATCATGGAAATCAGTGTAGGTACCAGTACTCGGGAATTAGGCCGCCGCGTAGGACTATCGCATACCATAGTCCATAGAATCCTACGGGAAAATTTGCTTTATCCTTACCATGTACAACGAGTGCAGGTCTTGTTACCAGAAGACTATTCTCGCAGACTAACATTCTGACAGTGGTTTTTGCACAAAAACATTGAAAATCGGGATTTCTTTAAAAACATTCCAGCAACGGACGAATGTACTTTTACTCGAGACGGGATATTAAATTTCTATAATACTCACACGCGGGCCCAAGAAAATCCTCATACCATTCGTGAAGGTCATTTCCAACAACGTTTTAAAATAAATATTTGGGCGGGTATTCTTGACTATCAGGTAATTGGCCTTTCGAGTTACCCCCAAAGGTGTCAGGATAAGGATACCTTAGCTTTCTAGCCAGTAACCTACCAGAACTATTGGAACAGACCTTAGACAACATGCCATTACAACAGAGACAGAACTTCTGGCTTCTTCATGACGGGGCACCACCACACATCTTTAGAGTATTTGAATGAACATTATCCAAATCGCTGGATCTGTCGAAATGCTCCTGATCCTCGAAAATGGCCAGCAAGATCTACTCACCTCAATCCGATGGATTTCTGGTACTGGGGAGAACTTAAACGGATGGTTTAAGGGGCTGGTCCAATAACAACTGAAGCACAACTTCGCGAAGAAGTTTTTAATGCGGCTGAAATAATAAATGGACAACTTCGAGGACCTAGAATAAGAAGAAACTGGGTTCGTCGTAATGAAGCTTGTGTGGAAAGTGGAGGACGACATTTTTAACACCTTCTTTAAAAACACAAAAATGCGTTGTGGGTTTTAAAAACAAAAACAATGTATATATCAAAATTGTGTTCCCTATTTATAAGTGGGTTTTTTTAGTACGTTCTATAAACTTTCACACACCAGGTGAAACGCTAAAACAGTTAGTGGTAAGTCCGTTTTCTTTAATTGTTTGCATTTTACGAGTACATTTTCAAATAATGAAATAATACCTAAGAGCCAAAAATAACAAAACTCCATCTTTATTTACGCTACGTTCCGTCGTAATTTGCGTCTGGAATTGCGGCGTTGTCAGTTTTTATTTTACTTTAAAGTCGCTTGTCTCTATAAAAATGCCATTTTGACCCCCATGTTATATGAAACTTTTTGCTTCTTTCAACCCCCCTCTATCACCTATTTAAATTATGACTATCATAACGTTTACACCCTGTATATTATACATTCTGTCATTTCCATTATGCTAAGTATAAATGGTGGCTTAGGAACTGACTATGCTACAGCCATCTACAACTACAATCCGTTAGGTAAAAGAATGGGGTCAAGTAGGTTTCCTCTCACTCGTCTGTTCATGACGGATTATGTTCTGCCTAAGTTAGTCTCTTTGGGCTAGCTACAAACATATATATATACAGGGTGACTTCGAAGTTGAGTCATTTATTTTAACAGTGTGTAGATCTGATCAAAAGAAATGTTTTTTTCCTTTACCATTTTTCTGGTAAAATTAAAGTAACAAAGTTATAGCCCTTTGGAAGTTTGAGTACCGCCCTGTCTCAATAATATCATGTGTTCGTGTTTGGCAACAACGGTTCATCGCATCGGAAACAAAAAAGCGAAAGAATTTGGAACGATGTTTTTACGATTACAATTCAGTTCAGTTATACATACAGTCAGTTTCAGTCGCGTGTGAATAGTGTCTGTTGCGTGGCTCAAACGAAATAAAAAATGGCACATGTTTATGCGGATCGGTTTCCCAATCGAGTACAACCAGCCCCTCGTGCCTTTGTTAATGTAGTACAACGGGCTCGTGAATCAGGTGACTTAAGACCTCACAGGGGACCTCACGATCAAATACAGGTCCGCACTGAAATACTTGTCGGGAGGATACTTTATAAAACAAGGTAAATTTTTTTTTTAATTTTTTTTTTATTTTTACACACATATTTTGGTTTATCTTCCTTCTACAATCATTATCTGAAAATTAATGACTCAACTTCAAAGTCACCCTGTATATATATATGTATATATATATATATATATAAGTGAAAAATTAAAGCTTCCGCCTTTTGTTGGGTACTTCGACAAAATTTAAGCAAAGAGGACTCTTTATACTTTCTTTAATTCTCTCTAGCTTTCAATGGACTTTGCCATCATCATCAGGAGCTGCAATTACAATGATAACAGTAGCAACAAAAGTGTAAAATGAATTTAAATTGACTCAACTTACAGTAGTATGTGAGGATGTTGCTAATTGTTGTTTACGTATAGGATGAGGGAAACGTCCAGTAACATGGTGAGGACGTTTCCCTCATCCTATACGTAAACAACAATTAGCAACATCCTCACATACTACTGTAAGTTGAGTCAATTTAAATTCATTTTACACTTTTGTTGCTACTGTTATCATTGTAATTGCAGCTCCTGATGATGATGGCAAAGTCCATTGAAAGCTAGAGAGAATTAAAAAAAGTATAAAGAGTCCTCTTTGCTTAAATTTTGTCGAAGTACCCAACAAAAGGCGGAAGCTTTAATTTTTCACCTAACTGGTCTAGACGACAATGACCACGTCTCAAGTTATATATATATATATATATATCAAACAAAGTAAATGAGTTAAGGCAACCAAACAGGCCCATGAACAATTACTACATACTCCATGGTCTCCATCCATTTGATAACGTTAACGCTAGTTTCTTACCTGCTCTAAGTATCGACCATCTGGCAACGTTGGTGGACCACACCAATCAAACATCTCGTAAGCGGCAACCAAGATACGTTTATTAATATTTCTTCAAGATATAACAGCAAATGTACGGGGAAATCTTTCGTGTGTAAAATGTGTACTGTAAAATTACTATTGAGTTGGAAACGTAGTTACTGCCACCAACAAAATAATAATAATAATAATAATAATAATAATAATAATAATAATAATAATAATAATAATAATAAATGATCTTTATTCATCATTATAAATCACTTGAGGAGAGAAAATTAAAGATAAAATGATGAAAGGCGTAGTTCAGCCTAGGCTGCTTTTCAACTAAACCCACAAAATGAGAAATGAGATATACCTTCCCCTACAACCCGCAATCTCGGTATTTCAACCGCTACAAAAATATTCCTGGGAATTTTCCGGAGTCAAAAAACGAAGTTGTGCGCAAGGTAATTGTAACTTCAAACTGCCGGCCCGGCGTACCTGCAGGTAAGAACTTTCAGTAAATGCTGATCATATGGGGACTGCTATCGGAATTCCAGCATTACTATTATTATTAGTATAAGTTTTAGAGCTGTACTAAGCTAGACAATAGAAGATGCAAGTCAGGGCTTTCACGCAGAACCTAGCAATAGCGAGAAGTGCAGTTTAATATGTTCCTTTGTTATATCGTTTAAACGAACATTGTGCTTAACATTTTGTAATGCAGTCTAAATCTAGCAAACATATTGTTCACTACCTGTAACTTAAAATATTTTATAAAAAATCACTAGATCGATTTCGAAGTATCAGTAGTACGCAACTACTATATACAATAGATACAATATATTCCATATAAATATACCAACCAAACAACTTGCTAGTAATTCTAAGCAAAATAATAAGAAAGTCGTACTGTTTAAATAAATATATTAATAGGTCTTCGGTTCTTTAAAAAGTAGAGACAGTATTGTTTTTGTTTTTGAAAAAAATATTTAGGGCTACATTGGAAAATGTAAGTGCTATAATACAATTACCACATCGAGAAAGATCTATGAAAAACTCATCATAATGAAGTGATGATGTAATTATACTGAGTGACAGAAAAAGGTAAACACTTACGTATGTTTATCCGATTTTGATATGGCATATGTGTTCGGTGTTCCTTACTCGTAAAATCATTGAATTTTTAGTTTAGTTCGTCAGCTGCAGAAGCTGGTTCGATAATGTGTTGAGGATCCACGATCTCTTATACACTCGTTGACACGCCTGGGCATGGTGCTGATGAGGTGGTCGATATCCTGGCATTGTCTTGCTGAAAAATCCGGTTTTGAATGGAGTTTAGTTATGGAATGAGATGAGGTGCCACTACTTCCTGAATATAGCTGTCGTATTGCCTCCGATGAAAATTAGTGGCGATCTTCTACCATAAGCAATAGCAATAGCATACTTACACGGTGTGGTGAACGTGACGCTATCAGTCAAATTGACATATAGCAGACAGACAGAAGCGGGATTCGTCACTAAAGTCCACCTGATTCCATTTCACGTCCCATAGAATTCTTTCTCTCCAATAGAGCAAACGGTTACGCCGATGTTCACCTGTGAGATGTAGCCCCCAATGTGGGCGATAAGAAAAAAGGCCAAACTGTTGCATTCGGTGATATACCATACGCATACCAACCATCCTTTTTTATCACCAAACAATACACGCAGCCACCACAAAAACTTAACCGAAAAGGCTGACCACATTTTATCACTTGTTGTTCATGGCAAGATACATCGTTATGTAAGAAATTCTTGAATTCGAATAATCATACGTAGCTGTTTACCTTTTTCTGTCACTCAGTATATTTGAAGGTACCGCTAGCATGTAATATGTTGTAACAGTCGATTCTCGCGCTCAGAACAACCGCCTGTAATATGTGTATGAGTGACTATTAATTTGTACATAAATTCATAAATAACGATTGACTATAAATTGTTGATGGAAACAAAATTGTTTCCGAAAATATGACATTTGATGCCCTTTGGAATAAGAACGTGGGATGAAAGTACACTCTAAGCAAAAAACAAATTCATGTCCCCAATTTTTGTCGATAAATAATTAAAAGCTATGTGTCGGTTTATGTCACATTCTGTATCCTTGCTTAAATATAAATCAAATCCAAGCGAATAACCAAAATTTCTGTGTTATGTGCCGCGGTTATAATATGGTTCAAGATGACGCACGGGTTGATGACGTCAGTTACACGAATCGCTTGAACGCGTTGGTTTTAACCGCGGTTTTGTTGCAAGTTGTTTATTTTAGAAAAGCGCGTGTATAATCTCTGATTATTTTTATTATCACTTAATAATCGGTGCTTTTTCGTCTACAACTGTCTATGGAAAGTTTAAATAAGAAACCTTTCATAATATTCATGGGAGAAATGTTTTTTTCAGATTTTTTTTAATGATGGAACCATGGCTTTGTAGCTATGATAACTTTCAGTTCTCTAAATTTTTCCGCATGGCAAAGAATACATTTATTGATTCAGCAGAAATGATGACAAAAGAAATTAGCAAAACCGTATACAGGTAGATATCATCTAGTGAGTTTATATGGCCATATTTTAATATTCTTGTGGTATATGGCTACACAGAATACTTTGTCAAGCATAGGAACTACATTTAAAGTGTCCCCAACAACCGTAATGAGTATAACTAATAAGGTGCTCCACTTTATGGTAAAACTGAAGTCAGCCTGTATCAATTTTCTCAAAAATGAAGCTGAAGTACAATAACAATATCCAATACCCGCCAAAATTCTAACTTGTCACATTTCAAATAAGAACCAGAAATATAAAACTACTCTTGAGTTGGGTAAATACCACAATTTTGCGGTGATAACTATGACATATAACAGCTGATTCGTGACGTCACGGATCTTATAACCAAACTGATAACTACACTCGCTTGAACGGATCGGTAAATACCAACCCAAAATGGTAAATACTATTTCCATTTGGTTATCCGCTTGAATTTGATTATAGAACATCGATTGATTATTGACAATTTATGTTAGTGGTACGGCTTCAGTACCTACTTTTCAAATAAGTTGAATGTAATCTTTCTGGAAATTACTTTCTTAATGATAGTCTTCCACTACAAATTATGAGCTTGTAAAGGATGTTCAAGGTTTGCGCCACGAGTTATTTTTTTCTATAGAATCATTCATTTTATATTATAGGTATTTTAAGTTAGTACTGGTGCATATGAAATGATACTTCCCATGTTTTACAGTACGCCATCACCAGTATTACACAGCTGAACCTCATATATATATATATATATACTTATAGATGGCAACACTGGCTCGATGATGCCTGTCTAATGAAGAGCATATTATGAACCCCTGTTTCTTGATTTGCTAAATCACACAAGTCAAACACCAGTCGAACCAAGAACATCATTGGTTAACATAACCTCAACAGATAACAGTAAGCGGGACCTGTAACACTTAATATGGTGCCTCAACTGTGTAAATTAGGTGTATGCTTATGGTTGATATTCTTAAGGATATGCTTTTTCCAAAAAACGAGTATCTACTTATGCTACAATGATATTTGGCAATAATAGAGGTTCTTATTATTTTCAAACTATATTCACATTACACTGAGATCAAAATAAATTATGCTAGCATTCCCAGCATCAAACAAGTGAGCAGCTGAAGCGTCCCATTTTTTGGTGGAATCCGGGAAAACAACATTTATCGAAGGTGTGTGCTGCTCCGATCAGCTGAGCTATTTTTTTAGCTTACATTTCATTGCTGAAGTCTAAGTTAGAGAGGACCAGTATCGGTAGAATACTATCAGGAAGTAAGTTCGCTATGAATTGGTGGTTATCCCAGATACCAGTAGGACCCAAATGGTTATTATTACAAATATTACGTGCGCTTTTATGATGGATGTTCGCTTTTGGGCATTTTCCTCCAGCTTCTATGTAATACATAATGATAAATTTAATCCTGTACCACCATAATATTGATTATAACCATCCCCTTTGATCCACCTCTTGTACTGATTAACATATTACAAGTCACTGTCTCCAGAAGCAAACACAGCCGGTCAATACGTCCATATTTCATCAAACCGAGGTCTAATCAGGAGCTGGCGTCATCAAAATTTAGCAAACATATCGCATAAGTAAATACATGTGTCAATTAGGTACAGCAATCTGGGTCGTCCTCCCCATATCAGCGTTTCGACAGAAAATCCATAATTCATGAAATACTAACCAGTACCCCACTGCTAATATTGATGGGACAATTCAGACCTATAGCTAGTCATGCATTCAGCAATACCAGGTCGATTCAAACGGTCCAAATATAAAAAATATCAAGTGTCTGCGTCCGTATCCGCAAAAAAGGTGTGAAGTCCTATACCAGGCGTTTCAAATCTTTGATTCTCACCATTGAGGTCTCAGAAGCGGTAAGAAATAAGAAGTCGGTCTAACGGGGAAAAGGTACGCATTTGGGTAACTAAGAAAATGGCACTTAGAAAGTTTCGTAATTCCGAGTACTTACGGAGAGAGACGTGAAAAACTGAATTTTCCCAAAACCGCTTTAATTTTTTCTTAACTTTGTCTGAGATGAGACTTCTAAGTAAAACGCCCATTATCCTTGCCACTTCTTCACCTCTACTAGATCGCATAATTAGAATTTCAGTATGACGTCCTCAATCATCAACTTTGTTTTTTCTGATGGACGCCATATTGGATTTTTACCCAGGTGAATGAAGTTTTTAATTCCGATTCCAAAAATATATAATGTGTCATATACCGACTTTGCCAAAATTTGGTTTCTAAAAGAATTTCTTAAGTAGGCTTTGGAACAAATTTAGTCTTCAGTTTCATATCAGAGAAGCATGCCTTCAGTTTTCATTAATTAGGCGTAAGTGAACAGTACCTATTTCCGATTTTATTGCTCTGATGTGGTACAAATCATAGAGTGGATTGATATTATAGAACTCCGAATGTCTGAAAATGTAACCTTCTTAACCTAACAAATAAAGAAAAAATTTACATGTCCTATAGTTAGAATAAACTATTCGACTAAAGATCAACATTATGTAAAAACTTGCTCACTTCAGTTGAGGGCACTATGTAGCATCCCTGACACGTTGCAGCTTTCTAAACACATTTCATATCCGCTATATGTAAACCGATGCGCACACTTTGCATCCAAACACTATTAATCTACTAAAATGTAGAACGTTTCCATTGTGTTCAAATAATGCTTGTTATAGTCAATAAATGGGCAACTTATCCGAATACCCCAATTAAAAATGGAAATAATAAAACCTGTGTGTAAATCTGGAGATAAATAGAAACCAATTATCGCCCAATGTCCGTATTGACAAACTTTTCAAAAATATTCCAAAAAATTGTTAAAAAGCGCTTTTTAGATTTTATTAAATAATACATCATATCTGAGAAGCAATATGGATTACAGGAAGCAAAGTCAACTCAAGATGCTCTGATTCAGTTAACAACCAAAATTTACAAATACGTTGAGTGATTGAACGTCTTCGCCAATATCACTATTACAAAACGATTGTGCGATTTCAATGTTTGTTCTTATACAATACACATTTGTGTTTGAATCATAGAGAACATCAAATATTGTCCTAATACTAAGGTTTTTTATTTTGTCTACAGACTGTTAAAAAAGTTTCCAATCCCTCTATGCTATCTTAAAAAAACAATGGCCATAACAAACGTTGCAGGGTTTCGAGAGAAGAATCTGATGGAGATATTGTTAATTATAGTTAAGAATGACATTCGAGAGTATTTAGAGGGTTCATCATGAAAATTTTAAATAGAACGGGATCTTCTTGATAACAAATCTGATGTTCAAAAACACATTTTCGATCACAGCTTTCAAGATCATTTGGGAGACAAATTGAAATTCTATAAGTGATTGAATGTTTTGAACCCTGAAATAAAAGGTGACGGAAGCTTTACCTTGACTTTGACCTTCAAGGTAGTTTAGAGGTCGACATGACGATTTAAACTGTACCTTAACTCATGGCCCAAATGTTAGAATAATTTGTTTGTATGTGACCTTGACCTTGGTATTAGTTACCCTCTAACCTACCTTGAGGTAATGGTAGAGTTCACTTAAGATCGTAAAATGTTCCGCTCTTTCTATCTGCGTGGCCAAAACATTCAATTCTTGATTATAAAATGTTCACACTGACCCCTAAAAAACCTTGAAGGTCATGGTCACAGTCCCTGTAGGAAGTGAATTTTTTGTTCTTACCATTGGCGACTGACTTCTGAACTATTTTGAAAACCGTATTCAAGGTCATAGGTCATTACATTGTTCTGTGAAACCTTTTGTTTTTACAAATTTTGAGCAGTATTTTCTGAGATAGAGGGGCTATCGGCCACATTTTGAACACCCTGTATATTTATATACTCTGTAAAATAAGGTCTATTTGGGACTTGAGAAGGAAATAAAATATAAGAAGTGTAAAATCTGGAATCTGGATGGCTGAGGTGCTACTACAAAATTTGGTCTACTTTTAGTGGTTAGATGTTTGTACAGGAAATAAAGAGTGCGCGTATACCTACATAAATTACTGCGATCGATGATGATATCATTCGACTTTAGGTGCACACCCG
Organism: Acanthoscelides obtectus; assembly: GCA_963669975.1. Classification (NCBI taxonomy): domain Eukaryota; kingdom Metazoa; phylum Arthropoda; class Insecta; order Coleoptera; family Chrysomelidae; genus Acanthoscelides; species Acanthoscelides obtectus. Next base: position 89,371,299 of record CAVLJG010000004.1, read on the forward strand.
TTGAGAGGAAAGGAAGCAAAGAGAAGAGAAGCAGACTTCGCCCGGTTGCTTCCCACACCATCAAACGTTCTGCCGTTATAAGTCCGAGCGCAGTAAGTGCAAACAATGCTGAAATGAGAAAACGTCATTATAATATGAAAGGTACGTTGAATAAGCATATTTCGATACTAAAATGTAGTATATGTCTTAATAAATACTGAAAATATATTTTTTTTCAACAGTATCTAGCACATCTTAAATGAAAATACAGTATCGATACAACACAACAATAAATGAAAACATGGTGACTGAGCCGTACTTACTGCATTCTTGCTCAGAAACCATACAGATCTTTTAATTTATAATGAAAGTAATGCCGGATGCAGATACCATAAGACATACACCTAATCACACCAAATTCATAATATTTTCTATTACATTTCGTTAATTTAGCATATTTGTAAGGTTACTGTAAAAAATTGTTATATGTTTCGCATAGTAAAGATCATGTATGCCAAACGTGCAATAAACATCATGGCGTAGTACTCAGTGTTATTCATTAGAAAACAGCAGTTCAGACAATTCTAAGGTAACAGTAGGTATATGCTTTTTTATTTACGGATAGGCATCTTCGGCAAAATTAATGAATTCGTTAGAAAACTCCACCAATTCTAACCGGGTACAACCGAAATCCATATTTTCCTTCAAAACGTTACAATTTGAGGAGGATTACAACACGTTCACCTCGCCCGTGTAAAATGGACGTGGAACTATATTTACCCGCTTTCAAGCTCAGAGCTGAAAAGCATAACGAATGAGTAAGTCTACTTCAATTTTTCGTCCCATATAAGACCCAGATAAGCCCAAAGGGTATGCGGTAACTCACGTTGCGCTTTATGGCGGCCCGTGTGTAATTTCCTATCGAAGCTGAGCGACATTTCAGCAACAGTACCCGCAGCCGCATGTAGCAATTCAACTCCGCAGCTTATAAATTCCCTCTACTTCCTCAATAAGTCGCTACCAACGAAAACGGCAGCAAGAAAAATAATTTAGGGAGAATAAGGCGCCCGCCGTAATCCTTATTTTCCTTTTTAAAATATGCGACAGCTCGCAGCTGCGCCACAGGCCGGGATTTTCATTTTGGATCCGCAGTAAACTTGGCGTGCCTTCCAATGCCGGCAGTCCATTGCTCGGCACAATAACAGAAAATCGCGCCAGAAACAGAAAATATATGTTATGCTTTGGTAAATAAAAATGGAAGGTGTATTTTAATCAAACACATAAGGCGTGGCCTTTTATGTGATCGGTCGGTAGCACCGCAACCGCAGCATATAAAATCTTCGCTATGATAGTTATCTGGTCGCCATACTTGTCACTAGTAGGATAGACCACGTCACGCCTACTAGCTGTAAATGACACCTCTGGTGAAAGCGCACAATGGCCATTTTTTCCCTAGGCCTGGTAGGCTCAACGCACTGATAAAGGTTCCTTATCTCCTTGTTTTTGTAATTTTCTTCTATTTTAGCCAGGATATTTTCATAGCTGATTCTTTTCTTCCTTCTCAGTATTGCTTTTATTTTTTTCCTTTGTTCTGAATATTCTTTTCTGGATTGTTCTGTATTTTCTTTTATTGCCTTTAATCGGACTTCTCTTCTCCAGTTCTGCCTTGCACTCGTTGTCAAACCATTACATTTGTTTGATTATCTTAGAGTCTATGGTGCTGGCTGCCTTGTTTATAGCGTTATTTATTATATTCCAACTCCCATTAACACCGTCTACTTGGCTTGTACTGTCTAGCTCTATGTTTACTTGTTCCACGTATCTCTTCCGTTGGTCCATTGTATTTAGTCTGACTGTTTGGTTTGCCTTCTTTATCTCTCTTTTTTGGTCCTTCACTATTAGAATTATTTAATTTCAAGTATTTCACGATCTGGCTCTTTGTAGGTTCTTATATTTTTTTATGTTTTTGTCCTCGCACAGCTCTATTAGTATATGATCGATTTGATTTGCGACCCTTCCGTCAGGTGATTTCCGTGATACTTTGTATATTTCTTTTCTCTGAAAATCTATGCTTTTTATTATCATATTCCTTTCTCTTGCGAAATAGATAATCTATTGCCCATTTATGCTGGTTTCCGAGTATTTACTATATTTACCTATCGTCGGTCTCTCTCTACCACACTTTGCATTTGCATCTCCCAAGACAATTTTTAAGTCATAGGTAGGTATGTTCTTATATACTTCACTTAATTCGCTGTAAAAAATTTCCTTCATGTCCAAATCTTTATCTTCTGGTGGTGCATGTATGTTATTAAGTGTGATTTTTTGGTAGCATCCCGTCAATCTTAATTTACATAATCTATCCGTGTATGGAGTGAACTCTACTAATGCTACTTTTAGTTTTTCCTCATTATGAATCGTGTGCCTAATAAACAGTTTTTCCCACCGCTATTTGTGACAACATAGTCGAAAGTCGTAAATACAATTACAAGAAGATGTTCCTTAAGCCAGCCCTGTTAAGGGGGTCATCTCCCGCGCTCCAATGGACAGTGGGATGACTACTTGTAGCGTCTCTGCGACGCTGCTTAGTCGGGTAGTTGTCCTACTATCCAGTAGAGTGCGCGACATCTCCCTGTTAACAGTAATAGGAGTGACTTGAAAATCACAATTCATCTTACGGTAATCAAGTAACTTGATTGTATACTCCAAGTTTCTTAAAGAATGAAGATAGGACTGGATTGAGGAACACATTTCTTTTTATGGTAGTAAGGTAACTTGACTATTTACTCGATGTTTGTTAAAGAATACGGATTGTGCAATTTTATGTATATCTTCAAATTTATTAATCATAATTTTGTAGAGCTACAGTACGACATTGTTATTTTCAATAGAATGTTCAGTAGTGGCGTCATCTTAATATTCTGCATCTGGTTTGATCCATATTTCGAGTAGGCCACAACTCTTTTTTTATTAGTGGAATGTGCCTAAGCTTTTGTTTCAAGACGCAAATGAAAAATAGGTCTATGTAGCTAAGGCATGTGCTTTGTGACGTATTTTTTGATTCAATATGAGAATTAGGAGCCCATCTTACACATATCGTATGTATATCTCGTTTGAGAGACATTTTACAAGAAGTCGACCAAATTCATCAAATCCATGATTTCAAAGGCATTGGTCCAATTTGTGACAAAGGCGACAATTTTGATTCAAGCGGGTCAGTGCTAAAAACGAGTATCAAGGTCCGATGCTGATGAATGGCCAAAAGCACGAAACAGCCGTCCATTGTTGGTTGTCTGTGATGGGATGGAACGAAGGAGCATATTTAGTTGTTCAGTTCACTTTCATATACCGCCAGTATCGTCAGACTCTAACGGCCACAGTTATAACTGGGCCAGCAACGCAAGCTGACATCTCCACAGTTCCAACCGATACTGCTGTTTGCTCTCGCTACATGTAACATGTGAATTTGTGTGAACAGCGGCTTTCCAAACATCAGGTACCCTGCATTTATCAGGTATTAGGTAAGGTATGAACTTGACAATTTTAATGTAGTCCATTTTCTCATTAGCTAGTTGTAATATATTTCAACAACAAAGGCTTTTCCTATTGATGACTAATAAGAAAAAATTTCTGTGCGTCTAATTGACAGCTTTGCATCAATTATTGAATGTAGCCTGTGTATTTGAGACAAGAACCAACGAAAAGATCACCACAGATTATTTTCCAGGTAGCACAAGCAAGTAAAAATTACGTTTTAAACTGGCCATTAAATAACGAGTTTGATGACGTAAGACTAATGTAAAAATGACGTTTTTTTTTTTTATACTCCAACTACCACGAAGGCCTAAGGCCTAAGCACCCATTGGGTACCGTGGGGCTATGGGGGATACATGGGAAAGGGGGGACGCCACACGGACTCTGGCGAGGGAACACGTGTGCATGCAACATGCACACATTCTGGCTCCGCCTACGAGAACCGCCGGGTGGTACCTCCACGTTCGACAGTCAGAGACCATCTACCACCTACGGACAATCACAACATCCATGGCCAAGAGAAACATTTCTCCTGGGACGGGACTCGAACCCGCACAGCGCACGGCGGCTGATCAGGAGACCGAAGAGTCTACTACTGCGGCCACCGCTGCTGCATAAAACAAACACACAACATCCATGGCGAAGGCGAGATTCGAACTCGCGGCCCGGCCGGCCGGCTGATCAGTAGCACGACACTCTGACCCACGCGGCCAACCGAGGTTAATGTAATATACCGATGACGTGAATAATACGTTACTAGACGTGACGATGACGTGTGTATTATATATATTGAATAACCAGGTTTGGCTTATTTAAAAAATCATATATTGTGTTACCAGTAGTATTACACATTACACAAACCGAGTACCATATGCCAATATCCCCATACATTGTACATTGTAACACCGGCTCGGTGCGGCTTGCCCAGCGATCAAAGATGATCCACTATTCACCCCCTCCCCCCCATCCCACAATTTATCAGTTTGCACCGCGTCCGGAGTGGAAACACTAAGATAATATTATAATTTTCACACCCTATGACCTGTAAAATACTATGGGTCACACAAACACAACATTTTAGAGAATTAAAGTCACGTTAGTCGGAAACTATTTTAAAAATTCATGTTTCAGGGTACAAATGGCGATGGGATGGAATAGCATCAATTACAGCGATCTGCGATTCTCGTTCACTGTCAACTGTCACTCGATACAGATGTGATACCTACTTTTTTGTTTTTAATGTTTTGTCTAAATGGTGTTTCCAATAAGGTCATTTTTTTCATTTTGCACTTACACTTATTTTAAAAAATCTTTAAATATTGTATATTGGACGCTACGAACATAAAAGATGAAATTGAACATTATACGGTAACATTTCGTAACAACAATCTGTTATTTCACACAACTTTGTGTTGCTAGGTTTATACGTTTTGAATAGGTGAGAATAATTCCAAATTAACAAAAACACCGTACATATAAAATATATATATATATATATATATATGTGATTTCAGAAAGATAACCTCAAAAACACGTAATAACAAAACGTTGTTGTACACGTACAAGCTGAAATTTTACGTCATTATCAAGTCGATATTTGTATCAATTACGTCAGTTGACGAGTTGTCACCCAATATCGACGTCATTATGATGTGCTTGTGCTAGCTGGGTTAATACACTAATGATCATTGTTCACTGCGGTGTTTCATTCTGTATATGGTATAAAACTTACAGTTTAGGCCTAAAATCTGTGAACGGCTTCTGCTTGTATAATCGTTGAAGCAAACGTTACATCACATAAGACTCCCAACACTTAGCTCATGTATCTCGACGCTTAGGCAACACTAATAGCTACTACAACTGGCTATGAAGTGGATGATAGACGGTTTTAAAGTGGTCATTGTTGTGACCAGATCGCTGTCCGCGTCACTCTGCAGTTACGTAATAAGGGTGCTGCAACTTTACGGGATATCCAGAAAGACAGTAAAAAATTGTAGGCAATTTACGCTCCTCGCGAAATATGTGTCTCTCTGCAAGATGGTGCATAAACAAGTGGAACCTGCATTTGTGTGGATGGACTACCCTGGAAGAAGGAAGGGACTTAGTAGTATGTTTTTTGCCAAATGAGCTTAATATCCCATATTCTCGTGCCACTTAAGCTTTTTTCAAATTTTTTGTGTTGTCTATAAAGCCTTCTCTGATAAATTGTTCTATCTTCAAATCAATCTTATATATTTTCTGGGTTAAGTACTTTATGAATAAATTAATGACAGGTGTTAAATGGAGCACTTTTTAGTAACTTATAGCCCTAGAAAATAAAGTCACCAGTTTTAAAAACCAATCATCAAAATAGTACGTTATATCAATTTATTTCAATTAGGAGGATCTATATAAAATCTAATAAAGTATGGAGCATTCCATTCAGCAAAGTTTTCAAAATCCGTCAAATTTCCACAAACTAGATTTCCCATATTTTATTGCACATTTATATAGATCCTTATAAAAGAAGGGGATTAATATATCATACTGTAACGATTTGATGTGGTTTAGTCATAAGCGATCCGATTTACAAAAGCACCAAACTTTGAGAGCCTGTTAGTCTGCCATTTTAAAAGACAGTGATATTATATTAAGGTGTTATAAAGTACTCATAAGCTTGGACATTTGTAGAACTGCTCCAAAATGGCGCCAAGGCACCATCTTGAAATTTTCAGCTGCGACTTTTACGCCAGAATGTAATATTTATCGATTTCATTACTCCGGGGGACCTTTTTGAAAAGCACTGCATATTTAGGATACCTTTGTTCGGCAGCCAGTTTCCCCATGCACAGCTGTTCTTTTTTTCGAGAGTGTTCGAAACAGGAAAACTGTACCAGTTTTATAAAAGGAATACGCTATAAGCTGTAGGACTGCAGGGGTCATCTATATCCAGTAGGGGCGCTACTTTATATTATTTTATATATTATTCAATACATTATTGTAATTTGTGATCATATAGCACCATCTGTATCCCAATAAAGGCAGTGTATACCTTCTATTGTCCGATATTAACCCTGATTTGAATCCGCTGCAAAAATATACATTCATCACTGGTCCGTAATATCCCGAGACGGGGTTACAAGCAATTTAGGCACTCACAGAAAGCTCGGCATCGAGATTAATGAAGTGCTTTATGTCAGCTTCGGGTATTCTTGTCGAGGAACATCTGCCTAGAAATTAAAAAAGGGATGAGGGTCGCCTTTTATATGAAAGGCTGCTCTGCTCGGCCATTTTCATACCTGTCACACCTCTTTATTAAAAAAGAACAGCCTGAGATGATTCGCATTTAGGGTGGATAGTTTGATAATCGACTGTGAACTTGCTCGGCATGAGATGCATTTATCGTAAATTCTGGTATTGTTTGACTGCGTGTGCGGTGGGAAAATGTTTTACATTCATTTGCTATTACGTTTTAATTACGTTATTTGTTTGGATTTAATTAATCGTTTCATTTCCATGTAATTAATTCAGGGCAATGTTTCTTTTTTTGGCTTCCACTACAATAGTATATCCCTGGATTGTTCTTCGATTGAACAAATATATACATGACGAGCTTGGCCGATAACTCTGTTATTACGCATGATAGTCCCTATTCAGCGGGCCGTGGCAAATGCTTGTTCCGGTAGTTGTTGTATTCAGTATACAACTACTTCCCGTTCAAGTGATTGTACGGGTTAAGGAACACCTCAGTACGGATTGTCGGGTGGCGGTACAAGTCCACCAACGGGCCACTTTAGGTCTATTTAATATCATTAACATGTAAAAATAAGGTGATAGACAAGGACCAATTGACCTAGGCGGTACCACCCGCTAGCTTTTCCCAGAGTGTCTCATAAATGTCCGCATGTTTCCACGCCTAAGCTACACAGTCGGTTATCTTCACCCAACAAAGGAATTAATGATCATGGATTCCTCGAGTACTAAGAACTGGAGGGTGGACTCGAGGGAACAACAGCAAAGATAAGATTTGTTTCACGAACATCTGCGAGATTAACAGCAACATTGATGCTGCTCATCACTACTTGCAAACCAATCGACTCGTGATGCTTTTCTTGGCGGAGACAAAAATCTCAGAGTCTGCACCGGTTAATCATCTTAGCTTCCCAAATCACGAGGTGCACTCCAACCTGGGAAAGGACGGAGGAGTTGTGGCTGTCGTCCGCAGCAGTCTTTCCTGCTCCCGAGATGTTACTTTGGAATCAGACAGTAAGGACAATCTGTGGTTTCGCCTCAACTTCCTGAACAACTATCACTCTCCTTCAGACGTAGTTCTCCTCAATGATTTCAATACCCATAATGAGCTTTGATTGTGCTCTAACAAGACCGATGCAGCAGGTAGTGCAGTTGAAGCGTTCGCTCTTACTCAAGGGCTGACCTAGCTGGTGACGGGCCCTACTTTTTCCCCGCGTCTTGTCACATACCAGTAGCCTGCTGGATCTCTTTCTGACCACGAATCCTAACCCTTACAGTACTACTGCCCTGTCCCCCCTCGGAAACTCAGAGCATGGTGCTGTGGAGGTTAGGTTTCGGTCAGAACCCGCTGGGGCAGCAGAAACTCTACCAGGCCGCAAAATATGGCAATAAGGACATGCTGACTGGGAGGGGCTCAGAGACTTCTTCTCGGCCTTTCCTTGAAGAGATGTTTGTTTCGCTGAAGCGGGTGCGTTAGCTGTCTGTTCTTCGTTAGCCGAAATTATCTACGTCGGGATGGAAGAATACATCTGAAGCGCACTCCAATCTGAGAAAGAAGGGGGGTGGCAGTATTTTCTGCACCAGAGGCGTTTCTTGGGAATCAGGCTGTATGAACGTTCTGTGGCTTTGCCTCAACTCCAAAACATCCCTCGAATTCATTTGCTGTCTTTATCGCTCCCTTAGACCATAACTGGGGTGACCTACTTGAATACCTTGGTGTCAAAATCTACTTCCTGAATATTAATCAGCCCTCTCCAGAGGTAGTTCTCCTCAGTGATTTCACTGCCTAAAGTCAGCTTTGGTTGGGCTCAAATAAGCCCAGTTGTAGCGATCCCTATTACCTAAGGACCTTCCCAGCGGGTGACACGCCAGCAGCCTGCTGGATCTCTTTCTGGCCACGCATCCAGCATCCAGCACTGCTGTTCTGTATCAGATCACGATGTTGTGGAGGTTAGGTTTTGGACAAGAACCCTCTGTGGCAGCGAACACTCGCGAAGGCTGCAAAATTTGTCATTCCGGACATGCCGACTGGGAGGGGCTCAGAGACTCCTTCTCCAACTTTCCTGTGTTTCGCTGACGCGGATGGATACATCCCACATACAGTGAAAGTACCTAAACACAGCAGGTCGTGCAGTCGAAGCGTTCGCTCTTACTCAAGGGCTGACCCAGCTGGTGACGAGCCCTACTTTTTTCCCCCGCGTCTCGTCACACGCCAGTAGCCTGCTGGATCTCTTTCTGACCACGCATCCTGCCCCTTACAGCACTGCCGTCCTGTCCCCCTGGGTAACTCAGATCACGGTGTTGTGGAGGTTAGGTTTCGGTCAGAAGCCGCTGTGGCCGCAGAAACTCGCACAGGCCGCAAAACTTGGCATTACGGACATGCCGACTGGGAGGGGCTCAGAGACTTCTTCTCTAGCTTTCCTTGGAGAGATGTCTGTTTCACTGACGCGGATGCGTCGACTGTCTGTTCTTCAATAACCGAAATTATCCACGTCGGAATGGAGGAATACATCCCTCACACAGTGAAAGCTCCTAAACCAGGGTCCAACGGCTGGTTCAACAAATCGTGTGACACTGCTCGCCAGCAGAAGATCAAGGCCCACAGAACCTACTTACAAAAGCCCACTGTAGAGAACAGACAAGCCGACGTCGAGTCCAGAAACAAATATAACGAAGCGGTTCGCAATGCCAAAACCCAGCATGATATAAAAGTTAGGCACAGGGTAATGTCGCAGCGCAATGGCAGTCGGTCTTTCTGGACGCTGGCCAAGCAGATTGAAAAGAACTTCTCACACAGTAGCCTTCCACCACTTACGTGTCAGGATGGAACTATTGTATTCGACTCAAAGGCCAAGGCGGAAGTGCTAGCCAACATCTTTGCTGCCAACTCCACCATGGACATCCCCACCAACGCCCAAGTGCCGTCAATTCAAAGGGTTCCCCACATTATGCGGGAGGTAACATTCAGGCATAAGACCATAAGACGAGTGCTCTTGTCGCTCGACATCAACAAAGCTTCTGGTCCGGACTTGATTCCTGCCATTGTACTGAAGAGATGTGCAGCTGAGCTTGCTCCAGTTCTTTCGCGTCTTTTCCAGATATCTTATGAATCTGGCACCTTCCCAGAAAACTGGAAATTTGCTCATGTACAGCCCATCCCAAAAAAAGGATCTAAAACCGACCCTTTCAACTACAGGCCTATAGCTCTGCTTTCTGTTATAAGTAAAGTAATGGAGAGGTGTATAAATCGCGAGCTTCTGGACTACCTCGAACGTCACAGCTTGATTAGCGACAGGCAGTACGATTTCCGGCACCAACGATCCACAGGGGACCTCCTAGCTTACGTCACGCAACTGTGGAGTAAACTCATCCAGTCTCATGGTGAGGCTCATGTCGTTGCTCTTGACATCACGAAAGCGTTCGATCAGCTGTGGCACGCTGCCCTCTTGAGCAAACTTCCATCCTACGGCCTCCCAGAAAAGCTTTGCAGATGGGTGGCTGACTTTATCTCTGGCCGCAAGATATCCGTAGTAATTGACGGATTCTCCTCTTCATCCCACGTCAACGCGGGTCTTCCCCAGGGATCGGTCTTGGCTCCAACACTGTTTCTCTTACATATCAACGACCTCCTTTCCTGCACGATCAACCCAATCCACAGCTTCGCTGATGACAGCACTCTACATGCAGGAATTCAGAGTGACAAGCCGATCTCTGCCGCTGAGCTGGAAAAAAGAAGACTAGCGACGACTTCTTCTCTGACAAGAGACCTGGAGGCTATCACTGCTTGGGGACGCAACAATCTTGTACAGTTCAATGCTTCCAAAACACAGTACTGTACTTTGACGAACAAAAAGCGTCTTAGCGCTCATACAGTTTCGATGGACGGTCGAGTTCTACCAAAGAGCCATTCATTTCGGTTGGTCGGAGTCCAGATCACCGAGGACCTGATTTGGCACGAACACATCTCTTCAATAGCTGCAGCTGCTGGGAAAAAGCTAGGCTATTTGTTTAGGGCTAAGAAGTACTTTTCTCCGCATGACCTTCTCACTCTATACAAGGCCCAGATAAGGCCTAGCCTCGAGTATTGCTCACACATTTGGGGTGCTGCCGCCCCGACTACATTGTCCATGCTCGATGCTGTCCAGAGGAGGGCGGTCCGACTGATCGATGACTCTTCTCTAACAGACAGTCTCGGGACTCTTTCGCACCGGCGGGCCGTCGGCGATCTAGCTCTTTTCTATCGCTACACCAACGGGCTTTGCTCCTCAGAGCTCTCTTCCATGATGCCGCCGCGCGATGTGCCTGCCAGACAGACCCGCCTGACTTCGGCGTCCCATCGTAACCGTGTCAAACTTCGTACATCCAGAACTGGCCGATACGACCGCTCCTTTATCCCGAGGGTATCTAGATTGTGGAACAAACTACGGGAGGAAGCTTTTCCCAGTTCTACTAACCTTAGGCAGTTCAAAAATCGTATTAACAAAATTTCTTTGGGATCATCATAGCAGCCGCGGTGTTCCGGCATTTAGGCTTCTGCCTGCGCGGCTGTTTCGATATATAAAAAAAAAAAAAAACACAGGCCAACGGCTGGTTCAACAAATCGTGTAACACTGCTTGCCAGCAGAAGACCAAAGCACACAGAATCTTCTTACAAAGCTCCACTGTAGGGAACAGACAGGCCGACGTCGAGTACAGAAACAAAGCGGTTCGCAATGCCAGAGACCAGCACGATACAAAAGTTAGGCACAGGGAAATGTCGCAGCGCAATGGTAGACGGTTTTTCTCAACGCTGGCCAAGCAAACTGAAAGGAACTCATCAGAGTAGCCTTCCACCACTTACGAGTCAGGATGGAACGATTGTAACCGACTAAAAGGCTAACGGGGATGCGCTTGTCAAGATATTTGCTGCCAACTTCACCATGGACGTGTCCCTCAACGCCCAAGTGCCGTCGACTCAAAGGGTCTCCTACACTATGCAGAAAGTATGATTCAAGCACAAGACCGTAAGACGGATGGTCTTGTCGCTCATCAACAAAGCTTCTGTTTCGGACTTGATTCCTGCGTTTGTACTGAAGAGGTGCACAGCGGAGGTTCTTCCAGTTCTTTCGCATCTCTTCCAGATATCTTATGAATCCGGCACCTGCCCAGAAATTTGCTCATGTCCAACTCATTATTTTGCGTTTTGACATATCCTGTATAAATAGAAGGACATTTTAACAGTTTTGTCGGGTCAGCTTGAAATCGATGATAATGAAGCCTTTGTAAACTAGAATTTCGATCAAAGTTGGACATTTTTTCAGACATTTCACTAAATATCTAAATAATTGACAGTCGTTGTGTAACTGCAGTAGCCACTCTTATTAGGTGTAACAGCCTGAATGCTATTTTCTGAGCTAATTGCTTTTCCATCTGAAAATGATAGTGAAATGACACTATCTAGTCTTCACGATTAGCGTCACAGTCAACCTGGTCCAGCGATCCAAAAATCGAGGCGAATATTCTTGGAATTCAATCTCCAGGCAGCTGCACTTAAAAAATAACTACCATAATCACATATTATATAAAAATTTCTACCTTATCTACGATTTTGATTCAACAGAATTTGTATACCGATGTTTTGCTATTAGTACTGGAAAGAACAAAGAATTCCGGTGGAATATTTGGAACGACCCATTGAGATGATATCAACGTGTCAATATCAGGACCACCTGCAACATGGGCGGCTTGTTCTTGTTTCACGCATGGTAGCAATCGAGGAATTTGGGAAGAATGTGATACAAATTGCTGATGAGCATTTTTTTATTTAATGAGCACAGTAGTTTTGCCGGGATTAAAACGGTTGAGATAAATATACCTTTCAAGACCAGGTTCTCTTATGATTTAGAAAATGCATGAGTACCACTTATGTGTGAAGTATGTTATCACGAGCATTATGAGGAGTGTAATACAGAAAAGCGGGTGATGGGGGTCTTCCACTACAGGCAGAGGAACATATCTAGAAATAATACATCACCACCAACAACTTATAAACGGCATTCTTTGAAGAATTTTTGCAAGAATTATGTTTTGAATGACAAAAGTATCGGGAAAAGGAGCTTTTTCCATTACTAATCTGAGAAATCGCCATTATTAAGCCACATTCCCGTAAGCAGAAGTTACATTTCTTTGTCCGCAAGTAGGTGTAAATAAGACGATTATCACCTAGCAGAGAGACCCTTACGTTCTCTAGCCCATAACCACTCGACGTACGCTAAGCACCTTCACGGTCGACTGTCAAGTGGTCGGAATCAGTGTTACCAGACGATTAATTTTTTTCTCCCTAGATATTTAGCCAAAATTTCCATAGATTTCCCTAACAACTTAAAAAATCATGTTTATTTTTGAATTCCTTTTATATATTTAATATTCATCTTAACATTGTTTGTAATTTGGGGTAGGAGTATTGATAAACAAATGCAAACAATTTTTTTACGTATAATTAGTTAAATTAACGTAACAGGTATTTCTTGAAATATATAATATAAACTAAAATAGATGATAACTTAAGTATGCATATTATAAAAAATATAAAATCAAATTTATTCTGTATAAATAGCGAACGAACGAACATAAAATATTTTGTTTTTAAGAAAACAATAAAGCAAAATAATCAAAAATATGTATAACAATTTAATTTTGAGTTTTATTGTACATTGACGAATCCATTCTTCTAAACAAATCATTAGGAATGCTCAAGTGTGTGGTGGATAATGAATTATGAATCCCTATCATAGCACTTGCACCATCTGATGCAAAGCCTATTAGATTTCCGTTATAATTAATATTACATTTTAACAAATAATTTACAATAGTGTTGTAAAGTCCTTTTGCCGTTGCATCTGCTGCAGGCAATAGACCAAAGAACAAGTCAGTAATTTTATGTTCATAAAAAATACGTGCCACTAAAGCTAAATGTTCAATTGCGCCTTTATCGGTTGATTCATCAGCAATTAATGAAAATTTATTTGTTTGTAATAAATTAATAGAATTTTCAAAACTGTACTGCCCTAAAACATTGTTGACAATAGCTGTAGCATTGGTGCGAGAACATGTGAAATTTTTAGCAATCTCTGAATCGTCAAATGATATTCTAATAATTTCTGATAAATGGTCTAAAGTATTAAATGAAATGTTATGATCCGCTGCATATGCTGCAATTCGAATCTCAGCAGTTTTAGTTTCTTATTCAACGATATTTTTTCCATATAAGATGTCATATCAGTCAAAGTTTTGTGTGTGTGTAATGATGTTACCAGTTTGGTGTGTTGTTTTCCTGAAGAATGTTTCTGGATTTGGGATCTGCCTCAGATAAAATCTTTAGTGCATGCCTTGCAGAATGTATAATTGGACCCTTTCTTGCTGCTCCTCAGCCAACCTTTAAATTCAGGTTCTTGTTCCCATGCAGCGGTATATTTCTGAGTATAGGACTTTTATCCCTGCTGCTTTAAATTGTCTCACAGAGTTTAGAATAACCTAGATTTTGTACAAATTTAAATAAATTTCCCCTTTTCCCTAAGCTTGCTCGTAATTCCCTAGATATAGGGAAATTTCTCTAGGCCTGGTAACACTGTTCGGAATACTAAATCTTCACAGAGCAAACCATCAATGGGTTTTCTATACATGTATGCACAAATGGAGACGGAAAAAATAATCAGACAGCCCTGAAACATTTAACCTTATGTTGAATAATGATAAAGAATTTCCTAGTTAAATAATGCATACGTGTACTCTCCTTGAGCTGTTTCGGCTTACTCTGCACAAAATTTTCACTGCATTTTTGAACATACAATACACGCAGCCACCAAAAAACTTACCAGCAAAACCTGAGCATTTTATCACTTGTTGGCAAGATAAATCGATATGTAAAAAGCTATTGAATTCTAATAGACAAACATAGGTGTTTACCTTTATTAGTCACTCAGTATATGAAGGAATACGACGTATACCATCCTTACAGTTCCCTTCAGCACTCAAGGGCACGGCGTAGGCTTGCGTGCCCTCCATTATTTGTACATAATAACCTTTTGTGAATGTATCAGCTCCAAGAACGTATAATTTCCCAGAAACTATCCGCTCCATTTTTCACCTAGATTAATATAAAATTTTTATGAAAGTGTTCTTTCATGCTCACGGTAGATTAGCATCTTTTTGAGGTAAATTAATTTCAGAGGTTAGTGATAAGGGTGGGCAGCATAAATACGACCCGAAGCAGCCAGCACAGTCGTAGGCGTGGCAATAGATATTATGAACAGTTAAAAGGGACAGGAAGTTCTGGCCTATCTTTCAGAGACATCTATAAATTGTGGATTTTATCTACGTAACCCACAGGATTTGACTAAGAATCTGTGAGGATTTAAAATTACTGAATATTATAATTTCTAATGAAATATCGAAGCTATGCAGAGACGTCGATGAAGCAGTATTGTTACTGGATGTAGGCTTTAAAGACGCGGTTCAGTGCCATCAATATTTATTTCCTTCTAGATGCTTCAAAAGCATTGCGAGAGTATGATCAGTTTAGATTTCTGGTAAGTAGATCCTCTAATCAACGTATTCCATCTGAAGATAGCCAAACACATACTGTATTCCGGCGCCTAAAAATTGATCTGAAAGATCTACGAGACCGCAGCAAAACACAAACATGGATTAACAAATCCAGTTTGACAAAATCTAGTGTTTAATTCTGTCTCATAGAGAACATTAGGGTCTTCAATCAATTTGTTGTGCCTTTATCTTAATGGGACGTGTTCTGTTACTCAGATAGCTAAAAGTTGAGATATCGTGGAAAAGTATGTTACGAAAGACCTAATAATGTACATACAATAAAAAATGGTGCAGGGACGCGTGTCAAAAATATTTCGTTATCGGGGCTCCTACAATCACGAGCACCATCTGCTGAGGTAACGGAGGGATGAAAAGGAAACGAGGGTGGGCTGGCCTTAGACGGTCGTCGGCGCTACTTTTAAAGAGGAAAGGGTGACTGCAGGTGAGTACCGAGGTAAATTTTTATAAGAACAGAGTCGGACTTCGATTAGCGATCTAGTCTGTAAATCGTTTGCTATTTTGGTACTGCACAAGTGATCATCCAGTATTGTTCTACCCTTGTTACTGTTCGTCGACATTGTGTTGTTGAATTGTTGTGCTGAACTCTTGTTGGTGTGATTGTTCTTGAGTGTCTTTTTTGTCAAGGTTGATAATAGGCAATGAAAGTTCTTATGCGACCATTTTAATTAAGAATGCAGTGAGTTTAATTCATGATGAGGACAACAATAGTGTGGATCAGTTCAACTCTATAAACGCAAAATACATTAGGGTAAGCGAATAAATTATTACAAAAAGAGGTCACACCATAGAAACTGTGCTGCATCTGTAGTAAGCCACAATACTCGGCCTGTTTATGTGGTCCAAATACATTTGCGTTCTAAGCTTAGTCCAGCCTCACTTATCGCTAAGATGGAACAAAGACTCAAACACAAAAATCTTGAAAATAAACTCAGACCAAAAAAAAGGTGATATAAAAATAACTAACACTTCGGATAGCAATTCCAAAGAAAATGAATAGTTTTATGGCGAATTCTGTCAAAAACCTGACATGAACGACATTGATTTGGAGGATGCTAAGTAAGAATTCGTAGAGAAACTTAAAAAAAGTGACGACGAGATTTTGCAGATCGAACAAGTCACCAAATCTCAGGACGGTACTCTGTGGCGCCTTCATCGGAGGATAAGGTTGACAGCGCCTCAATTTGGTGAAGTTTTTAGAAGAAGGCAGACAACAGGCTGTAAAGTTCTAGTAAACCTCATCATATACCCAACATAATTTTCTAGTAAGACAATAAAAAAAGCAATACAAAAATCAATGGACACCGCAGTTCGATCCTGTGGTTTGTTTATGGATACCACACATCTATTTCTGGCAGCATCGCCTCCATCTACCTAGTACAGTAGACAACGAATGTACCTAATCCAAGTATAAGCCTACCTGTTTATTGCTTTGCAATAATTACATGTTTCCTCTTATTTTGACGGCATAAGATATTTTTATGACCCTCTTTCAATTGTTACCATGTACCAGAAGACACTTACATCTCCTGACATCGATTCATAACGTGGCTTCAGAGTAACGTCGGTGCTTTGCTGCCTATACTTGGTGTTACAGTATGTTGGTATATTAAAAAAGATTACTTCTCCTAAAGTTAAAAATCTCGGAAACAATATTGTTTTATGACAATGTTAATAAAAGAAAAACAATTATCCGTTGAACAAAAGAATGACACAAAAATGTATCAATAATTACCGGCACGGGTATCATGTTAAAAGCCTAGAAAACTTAAAAAAACCTTTAAGATGTCAACTTGCAGACTATGCAGTTTTTAGGGCGCAGTCATTCCACGTTTGCTCACCCAACTAGCAAAGTAGTGCTATAAGCTTTTGGTCAAACAACCGTTCAGCCATAAAAGCTCTCTATTGTTGTTGCCTGAACACCAAAATGCTGTCTTAATGTTGTGTGGAATGCAAATTTGCTTTCTGCAACATATTTGCACTAAAATGAGGTGTTTAAGATATTCTTATAGCATAGTTGTACAACACCTTATAGGACAAATTTTTAACTGTTGCATAAACGTTTATACAATTATTTTATACGACATATTTGCACGTTAGTCAAAATGGTTGCGTTGTGGCATCCATGGTAACGTTTATAAAACAAACCCGAGCCCCGTTGTTTTGCTGTACAAATTTACTACTTTAGCCAACAAGTTGCTCCCGACGGAAGCACTTATACAACTGTTGTTTAGTAACTGTTAAAGGCTGTACATATGCAACAATATTACAACTTTTGTAGTACAAAATTGCTGTGCTCGACATACATTTGTTGCTTAATATGTTGGTATACAACTTCACCATAACCTAACTTTCTGCTGTCATATTTTTGTTAAAATGCCATAAGCAGTGTTTCAAAACAAACAACGCATGCTTATTGGTTCAAAAGGTTTTATCAACTGTTCAAACAGAAGATATAGATCTGGTACAAATTCTGGAAAATCATTCGACCCTGTCGGTATTTCGTTTCAGACATTTGTCAAATTGTTGGATAACACCTGCAGGCAACACCAAAATATTCTAATAAACCAAAGACAACATGGACGATGTCACGATTACACGCAACCACCCGCCATATTGGGCGAACATTTATTCATCTATTTGATATTAAATAATTATGTTTCAGTTCGAAATTACAGATATAAAGTGATAAACATTAGTGTAATTGTGTCTAAATATAGGATTTGTGGAAGATTTAACGCAGATAAGTTAAGTTTTCCATTTTAAAAATTCAGACATATTTTTAATCATTATTAAAATATGAATAAAATACAAAGCCCGTAGAAATTGCGTAACTACTCTGCACGATAGTCACAATAAAATTTGCTGCGCAAGTAATTCAATAGCCCTATATAATAGTGTAGAAGTTTATATATATATATATATATATATATATATATATTATATGTCAGTAAAGAAGATGACTGTAATGTGTTAGTTATATATTCTTCACTTCGTCTATACAATACATAAGGAATAGTTTGGTTGCAATAAAGTAGAATCACGTAGCATAATAGTTGTATAGTTGACAAAAACTGAATCTTGCAC
This sequence comes from Acanthoscelides obtectus, assembly GCA_963669975.1. Taxonomy (NCBI): domain Eukaryota; kingdom Metazoa; phylum Arthropoda; class Insecta; order Coleoptera; family Chrysomelidae; genus Acanthoscelides; species Acanthoscelides obtectus. Next base: position 89,389,731 of record CAVLJG010000004.1, read on the forward strand.
TGACGCAAATGTCCTATAGCGGCTACACTTACACTTTTGTTGTTTAACTGTTACCTGCACCCTTCTACAACCTCTTAAATGACTGAAGTGTCCTATTAGGTGTGCCCATTCCGCTTGTAAAGCTGTTCTAAGAGGGTTTTGTGAATGTTCTTACAATATACAATGCTGTGTAAGGAATACTGTATAATCATTCTTGCAACTCTAATAGGAGTGATAATTGTTAGTTGGGCACTAGGATCGTTGTGAACGTCCATCTATAGACGAATCACTCAACTAAGCTGGCAGCATTATTGGTTGCATAGTTTTGTGAGACTGAGTGATCCACGTCTGTAGTTTTTATCTCTGAGAAGAAAGTTGGTTGAATAGCAAGATCGCATCTGCATGATTATGTGTATTGGTCTGCATGTGTGTAAAATCAGTGATATTTGCTGTGTGAGAAAAGCATTACTGAATACGCTGAATATGACGGGTATTTATATGTTATGTTTTCTGGAGAGAGGTTATGTTCAAAGTTATAAATTACGAAAAACTGAGGAGAATTACGGGAAATTATCGCGCCCGCGCTGTGTGTAATTACGGTTAGCTTGTATATGGCTTGTAACTCGACAGCCTACAGTGAATATCATTATTTCCTATCTCTCTCATTTCTGAAATTCAGCAAATTTTTATATGTAATTTCCAGAACGGATAAGAAAAAGTGGATGCGCAACTAATTTCTAGCTTTGAATCTCGATTAAGTGTATTTGAGACAAGAACTCAATGTCATTATCATCAACACATACAACTTACAGCTTAGACCTCCAGTAATGCCATCTCAGAAGAAGATTTTACATCACATCAGAGCCAAAGATTGATAACAAGCCTCATGACGTTTAGGCAACACGTACAACTAAGTGCTAAGTTAATATCTTGTAGAAAAACCTACATAATTTAAAAAAAACAGCATATTGTCAAAAAAAAATCGGCATAATATCGCTTTTCAAGATACGTGATACCCATTCCGTTGTCCTTTTATATAAAACATTTCTGGTTTGAAACACTGAATGTCAAGAAATTGTCACTAATTCATTTGAGAACTAGTAAAACCGTTTATACCATTGTTGAACGTCAAGCAATTTGTAAAGAATGTATTACAAAAATGAGGCTCCGTAAGAAAGCCCACTATCTCGAATCCATGTATTCGATTGTAAGCGGGTCGCAATCATACTTCCACCTGATCCCGGGATAGTGTTGGAAAGGCCGCATTGGCCACCATCTTCGCTGGAAAACACGTCCGTCCGAACTATCCGGCAGATCTTATTTCCCGGTTTTATTAAACTTTAACCATATATCTCGGAACAAGCGGGAAACAACGGCGAAACCTCTCTACGCCGCCGTTGATGTTTTCGGCCATAATATCAAAATTGCAACAAGATGTCCGCGACGATGTGTATACCGAATTAAACTTTGTAATTCGCTGTTCTCGAACACGCTGATCCAGGAAAAGGAATGGCCGTGTCTGCTGTCTGGCTTTCTACGGAGATCGAGCAGTAGGTTCAGGCTTTTTTACCCTTTACCCGTAAGGTTGATTAATTTAACGTTAATCGGGAGTATCGGTATGTGATACCGCTTTAGATTTTTTACATATAAAATTAAAAGCATAGTGTAAATATTTGAGGGTTTTATTAAGTTTTTTATAAAATAAAGCAAAACAAAAAAATTTAGCTGAATAATAATGACATTCTAGACAAAATATTGCTAGTTTTCAGGGATCTTCTTGGGTTCGCGGGTTTGTTAGGCATGTACATTTTAAAAGAGCATCGCCCTCGGAAACTGATTAACATTTCGTCAATGCATGTTGTTGGACCCAAATTGAAGCATTTTTGTGAATTACCGATGAAACGCTGAATAGAAAGGATATTGCCGCTGCTGAGTCCTCCTGACACCGTTGGACTCTAGTGGAAGCATCATCAAACCTTATACATTTGAGTAGCTTTACAAATCTTTTGGAAGACATTACTGCTCTGAATATGGGACGATCTGTACACGTATTTGAGAATAATGATAGCATATTTTCATGGATCGACCGGAATATAGATGTTCGCATAAGAAGACCGATAAAAGCTCTTATTTAAATAAGGTTAGTATTCTTGTAGTCTGTGCTTTTAGAGTTCTTGTGGGTAGATCTTACTATTTCCAATTTTTCATTTGTTCGCAATACGATTTCAATTAGCATCTCGTTGTCGAATAAAAGGTTCCAAATTTCACCAACATCAGGATTGTTCCCCAAAAGACTTGCTGCTGATTTAAGACTGGGAAATTTGATTATAATGTTAGGTTTGGGCGTTCTTAGAGCTTTATCGGGTTCTTCGGACTTCCAAACTTTGAGAACTGATTTACAAAATCACTGGATTCGAACCTAATATGTTATTTCAATAACGCAAATTTTGAAAAAAATAAATACCATAATAACATATTCCAGAATACCAAACATTAGCATTATACAGTTCTCATACTCAACTCTGTGATAATTTATTTTTTTACACAAATATATATTGATTCATATAAAATATTTTGTCCTAAGCACTACTATTTATTTGTACCTTCTGAAATGTGTTTTTTTGGTTTTAGATACGAAGCCATTTTTCACGTTAACAAATAAAAATAAGATAAAAAACTTACCACGACTCAATCACATATAAACACATAAGATTCAATAAAACTAATATACTAAGTGACATATAAATCCGAACACCCAGTTTAAATGGTTTTATTTTAATAAAATTTTGTATAAGTACTTAATGAAGCATAATAAGTAAATGAAAAAAATTTCTAAATGATTGCACTGCTTTACAGCCCTTTGACCTTTAATAATGTGTGGATGCACCCTGATGTGCTACGCATTCTCCAACGCGCCTAGGCATGCTTCTGATCAGGTGGTCAATGTCCTCCTCCGGTATCTCATTCCAGGCAACCACCAACTCCTCTCGAAGTGCTTCTAGAGTCTGAGGAGGACGTTGCAAATTGAGTAATCTCCTATCCATCATATCCCACACGTGCTCAATTGGGGATAAGTCGGGAGATCTTGGTGGCCACGGTAACAACGTGACATCATTATGTTGAAAGAAGTCTATTGTGACTCTTGCAACATGTGGTCGGGCATTATCTTGTTGGAAAGTTGGATCTGCCAGGGTGTCAAGATAGGGTAAAAGATGGGGTTCTAGAACTTTGTGGATATAACGCTGCGCGTCCATGTTACCTCTGATGAAGATTAAAGGTGACCTGGAACCATAAGCTATAGCACCCCAAACCATAACTCCAACAGTGTGATGAACATGTCTTTCAACAAAAAAGTGTGGATTCCTCCTTTCACCACGTTGCCTTCTAACCCTGGCACGACCATCGTGCATGCCTAAACAAAATCGAGACTTATCACTAAAGACAATACTGTTCCATTCCTGATCCCAGAGTGACCGTTGTCTGCACCACTCAAGGCGATTACGTCGGTGTTCTCGAGTTAAAGGGAGGACCCAGTGTGGCCGGTATGAAAACAAGCCAAAACTTCTCATTCGTCGGTAAACACTTCGCATGCCAATAGGTCTTCCGTGTTCTGCAAACCATTCATTTGCAATGGACCTGGTAGTGGAGAAACGGTCCCTTAAGGCCAATAATCTTAGGCGGCGATCTTCACGGTCTGTTGTTCTACGGCGTCGTCCAGTGCCCCTTGCTCTTTGCGTACGGCCTTCTCGAAGCCATGCCTGACAACACCTAACCACAGTGTCTACACTTCTTTGCACTCTAACTGCAATTGCCCGAAAAGAAAGTCCAGCTTCCCGAAGTCCCACTATACGGCCCCTATCAAACTCACTAAGTTGACGAAATCGTACAGGTCTCCGTACTCTAGGCATCGTAACCGATCGTAAAGGATGTCAAGAACCAAAATCCGCCAACGTTGATTCTTTACTGCGGCTAAAATATTCATTTTTAGAGCATTAGTGAATTAAAAAAAAACAGTATAAAAACCGGAATGTCCAACTCATAAGGCTGAAAATTTTTTCACTTGTTATTTACAGTAAGATAAATACATTCACCAACTTTTATTAAAATAAAACCATTTAAACTGGGTGTTCGGATTTATATGTCACTTAGTATATTTCCTTGACTGGACGTGTATCCAAAAGTATGACGGACCGCCAGACTTCAAAGTATCACTTCCGCAAATAGATTTTGAGAATACTGATCACAGCGCCGCTTTTCCCAATTCGACATCCTACAATATACTGAAGCTAGGTGGGGACTCAAGGTCATGAGTTCATTCTGACCGCAGTTATGGAAGGTTGAATTTTGAATAGCGGTACAGGATACCGTGCTCGCGAGTTAAGGCAGCCGGATTGGGTGTCTCTAAAGTTTCTGCTACGAGTACCGCTGCAGGTTATAGGCTTATAACTTGTACTATCAAGCAGACCGACAGGGGTATCACGTAACTTGAAATGTGACATTTATGTCAGTTTGTTTTGACAGTATGTAGGTTTCTTATGACATTATGTAGGTTTTCCTACAAGACCTCAACTAGCTGTTGTTAACTTCATGATCACTTGTAGCAAGCGCGTAATGAACTATTTTCACACTAGCCTACTTAGTCAACAAATTGACGTTTTGTCGGTTTGTTTTTACATTATATAGGTTTTTCTACGTAATAGCCCTGTTGGGTTCTCTATCAACTCGTGCATAATCTTTGTTGGCATTTGTTGGCATGGGACCAAACACTGATCTATGATTGATACCCATCAGAGTCCCGACTAATATTATAAATGAGAAAGCGTCAATGTTTGTTACTCAATGACTCTAAAATGGCTAAATGGATCTGGATGAAATTTGGTACAGAGATTATAGTCTGGAACAGCACAAAGGCTGCTTCTTATCACGCAAAATAACTTGGAAGTATTCATTTCACTCAGTTGCTGGTCCGACCGAAAGTAAGGGTTCGAGGGATGTCTTTTAAGTTTTGCATATGGAAATAAAACAAGACGGTAGGTAGTTTTAAATGACTTTATTGTTTTTCGAAGTTTTCTCCACGAAGATTAATACATCTGCATGCGCTCGCACCAATTTTCGAAGCTCTTATTCCACTCGCTTGCTGGCAGATCCAAAACGGCATCTTTGTATGCGTCAACTGCTTCTTCTGGTGACTGGACCTTGACCACGCAGTCTGTTTTTAATTTTCGGGAAAGTAATTAAATCGTTAGGACTTAGATCGGGGGATGGTCCAATAATTCCACGTTTTCTGCCGTTAAATACTGCCTTGTTTTTTGGGCTATTAGGTTTTAGATAATATATATATATATATATCTCCCATAACTTGGATTATTTTCGTATTTTTCTGTCTAGAACAGATGTCAAGATATGCTGAAGTATCGTTGAAAATAGTGTACGCTGTTATACAATAACACGTCTTTTTTCAATATAGCTGATAAACAGTGAATAGGCTGCATAGATGATACCAGGTGGCCTGATAACGCACATCCTTTATTGAACATCAACGCAAAGTTCTTCTTTCATTACATTCGCGAGCACAACGAACGAAAACGTCAAATCACGATTAATTTAATGAGCAAGCAATAAGCAAGCTGCATGATGAATTTTGTTACGGAATTACATCCATCTCTTGCTTTAGAAAAAATTATGACGGGTACAACCACGTAGACATGTTCATAGACAAGAACATCATTCATCCTGCCTGCCATATAATATAAACACGCATGAGACTGCAATATTGCACCAGTCGTTACACTAATCATTTTATAGTCCAGACGAAGTAGTACAGACGTATTTAAAATGTAACTGAAAATGTTCTGAAAGTCAGTTTCTACACATGGATACAACGCTTCCTTTGCCAGTGAGATCTCATTGCGTTGCGGATAATCAAAAATTGGTTCATTTTTCTTTTCTCAACAAAAGGTCAATGGATATATGGATATAAATTCGATTAAAATACTATTACATTTTACAAAGCGTCACTTCTAAATTCATATAGAGTAATCTTCAGTCTACCTCACTCTATATACTCTCACTGCTTTTCACGAGGGTCGCCATTTAAGAAAGTCGCGTAAATTGGCCCTTTTTAGAAATAGATTTGTAATATATTTTATTGTATATTTGGATAGATCCTTCCAAAACAAGAACGATTAAACAGAAAATAGCAAAATAGTTGTTGAATCACAAGCGATTCGATGCACACAAACGCTCACTGGTTTTCCACTTTAAAAGTTTTATTCATGGCTTGTAAAGCGCTCATGTAAAACTTTGAAATAGAGTAGCTCGTGCCTCGTCATCCTATTTAAAAAAATATTCCAACGTGGCGCCCAACCAGCTATAATTCTTCGAAATAGAATAATCATGGGGCAATTCGAGCAAAGTGATTGGCCTGACTCTGGTATCCCATGAGCTTTACCACATAAAAAAACAGGACTTTACAAAGCGAGCGAAAATACGGAACAGCAACACAAGTAGTAAACGTGATCGCTGAATAAGAAATTTGACAATTTTTTCTTGACTTGGACTTTACCTGTATAGATTTGAGGTTATCGCTTGTTCTATTGTGGAGATGTACGGAGTTTGAAATGTATGGTTTTTTAAAAAGTGTTCTGCGATGTATAACATAGTATAGATCCACATTAACGGTCCCAATACGGAACCCTATTGAACTCCCGCATATTTCATCAAAGCCGCTTCCTATTGGGACTGTGTTAATCCAACTGAACTATCGGAACCAGTCATAACCAAGGGCAAAAAATGCCAAGTAATTCCGAAAATAGGTCCGAAACGTCGTAGAGCATATCCCGCACTCCCGTGAATCATTTCGTCTAAGTCGAAGCTGATTCAATCTACCGCTTGTTTGAACAGCGGGTATCTGAGTCGGGAGTGATGTTTTTACTGAATATGTAATGATTCTGGTGACCTTAACTTTGGTAGCACGAGGTTTAATGACCTCTATGAATTTATTATGGAAATGTCAAGTGAGATAGGTGGGCCGCATCGACCCTTAATGCTACAAGCACCAAGGGATGATCAATAATTCCAATTTAGATTATGGTGTCTAGGATGATGCATATTTATTATTTACTGTCTGTTCGATTAAACTATGTTCAAAAAATGGGAAACCGGCTGTGGCGAAATAAATTATTCCAAAGATAGTTCCAAAAGTCACCATTTTTGATATATATGTGGTTGGAGGGAAAAGCCTAACTGTCTAAGAAAAAGTGTGTTTACATACCGGGTGATTTAAATTCGAATCTCACCACTGGGATCTCGGAAGATATAACATGAAAAATGCTGCTTACGGAAATCCGCAGTTCTCAGCTCAGAGAATTTCTAGAGAGAGAAAAGAATAATTTTTTCAGTTATTTTTTTCTTCCTGACTTTATTAGAGGTGGAGTTAAAAATTAATTACACATCAACCTTGTTCCCTAAAATGAGACACAATGAGAATTTCAGTAGACTTTTTGTCTCTTGTCATCGATCGTCAGTCTTATTTGTTCTTATCGATGCCATACATAGATTTTTGAACAGGCGAATAGAGTTTTTACACAAACATAAAGCTTCCGAACTTTTCGTCTTCCTAATATACCTTTCTCATATTCGTCAACACCCGATTATAGTTATTGTACCTATGATCATGATATACCCGATAGAAACTGAATCTCAATAGACATCTCACCATGCTATGCTTTCTATGGGTATTTCACATCTAATTCTGTTGTTTTTCCGTTCACCTGATAAAACCTGTAACATTGTAATTTAACAAGAAATGAATATTATTACTATATCAATTGAATTCACCGCTGAAAGGTTGCATTCGCCCTAGAGTCCTAGAGGAAGAGCTGACCTCATCCTGCGGCGAAGAATTACCTGACGGTGACAAGTCTGTAGCACCGCTGCGATTAAGCAGCTATCACTGTCAATTTGATTTAAGTGGTTTGGTAAGTTTGTGGTCTACTCCATCTAGAGTAGTAAGCGGTCCTAGCCAGAATATTATAGACGGATAGTCTATCCAGGTGTCTGATGCTTTATGTATTTGTCGATGGTGATTGCATGCATTACGTGTTTATCATTTTTTTATACGGATGACCTTGTCCTGTATAGCACAAAGAAAGCCTTCAGTCTCAGGTTGGATGTACTCGTGAGCTTTCTTGAAGACTGACAGGGAGGCGGTTTTATCAATACCGCTCCGGTTTAATACCTTTGGATATCTTCCGTGAATTGATTTAGCTTTCCAATTTGTAATTAAATTATCTGCATCCTCTCCGGTTGTTTCGTCATCATTAAGGTTTCCCAGTTCCATAGGAGTAATATTTTATATCTGTTTTTAGTATACACTTAATTCTACTCTATATTCATGTATTTACCGGGCCCCTCCTCTTTGCACTGCTGATTTCCAGCATACGAAATTTTGTCAAAATCTTTCTAGTGTCACGGTCAATTTGAACAAGGTCTGTATAGCTCCAATTAATATTCCGAAGGAGTAGGTTAAAACCAGTGTCACCAGTAAGTTTATGGCTGTTATGAGGTTTTTGGCATTGAACTTTGTTAATTTGGACATGTATTTTTGCTTGAGGTCGGATTGTCTCTTCGCGAGGTCAAAATCAGGACTCTGCTCTAAGCCCAAGTACCTTCGATAGTCTTCAAGCTCTAATGTGGCTATACCCTCGACATCTCTTTGATTATGGAGCAATTTACCTCTTTGCATTTTAAATACTGCATATTTCTGTAACCTAAACCTGCATGCAGTATGTCGCTGAATGTCTTTGTTATGTGAATAAGTGACGAAAGTTGCGTCTCATTTCCTGCAAACAGCTTTATATTCTTCATATACATCAAGTGGCTGAATTTTTATAGCCTCTACTTTATAACCTGTAGCGGATTTATTAAGTACATAAGAAAGTGGGTGGAGTGTCAAGCAAAACCAAATCGGACTAAAGCTGTCCCGTGAGAAACGCCTTCCTTAATTGAGTCAGAACCTAGGCTAGCATTGTCAGTTACAAGTGTTGTATTCCACGTTGACATTAGAACCCGCAGAAGGTTATTGATCGCCAGGTGAATCTTACATACTTCAAATATTGGCGTGATTAACATAGCAATGAATAAATTTCGATAACTTTTTACGGATTTTTGACTAATATGAAGTCAATCGTGAGCTATTCCTTACCCTTGGATTTTTTAGTACATGCTTTCTGTTCCATCGATAATATATTGTTGAGCTCACAGTGATAATATATTTAACTGCCAATGATAAACGTCAGCAGCGTGTGGATAGCCGGGAGGCAAGTTATGTGACGATAGTTAAATGGTAGAGTTGGATGATTGTAAATATATATAAGGCCCCCGCCAAGCATTGTGGAATGCTAGCGGGATTCTCTATAACGTTAGCAAATGATTTAGCAAGCGGTTCAGTTGCATAGTGGAATTGCTTCAGCCAGAGATTGTGAATTTTGCTTGGTCCAGGGGTCTTTGATTGCAGCCTTGACGTCTGAGACGGTCATTTCATTTTCCTTACTCCATTCGCTGCTTCGTTTAGATCCGATATCCGGACTGCGTTTTCGTTATAGTTGCTGCTTTTACCACATGTGTCGCTTCAATATTCTAAGATGCTCTTAGGACCAACTGTTTCGGTAATTTCTGTTTTAGGCTTTACCAGAGAATTATGTATATTTTCCTGATTTTTGGAGAACTTACGTGTTCTGATCCTTTCCATATCTCAGCTTTAACAAAATCTTGAAGGCATTTTTGGCATCGTCGTGATTATTGAAGTATTTATCGCGAAGGAAGTTGTCGCGGTGTCTGCAAAAGTGGTAGTCGGTGGGCGAGAGGTCCGGCTAATTTGGTGGATGAGGCAGAGTTTCATATACCAATTCGTTCAGCTTTTGCACGGTCGGTCGGAGATTCTGACGTATTTCGTCGATTTTCTGGCAGTATTTCTCTCGCAGTAACCGTTTCGTCCGGATTTAGAAAGCTGTGGCGGAAGAGACCGGTTGCAGACCACCAAAAAGTCACCATAACCTTCTTTGGGTAAAGTTTCGGCTTCGAGAAGTGTTGTGGAGCCTCCATGCTGTCCAACCATTGCGCAGAATGTCGCCTACTATCGCAGAGAATCCACTTTTCATCACATGCCACGACCCGGTCGAGAAACGCGTCGTTTTTGTTGCGTAGAAGGAGGGCAGCCTCCCCAAAACACCTCAAAATGACGATTTTTCTGATCTTTGCTTAATTCGTGCGCCACCCATTTATAGAACGCTTGTGACTTTCCGGTCTATTTCAAGTGGTTAGACATTGTCGCAATACCCACCTCAAGCCCCTCCGCAAGCTCTCAAACAGTTGAATGTTCCCACCAGGGCCTTTTAATTCTTCGTCGACATCATCGTTCTTTATCTTCAAGGATCTCCTCACTGCTACGGAATTTCTTGAACTACCATTGTGCCGTTTGTTCGTTAGTAGTTCCTTGGCTAAATGCATCGTCGATATCGCGAGCTGTCTCAACAGCTTTTGACCTAATTTGAACTGGAATAAGAAAATCGTGCGAATTTGCCTCTTGTCCATCCTATAATAGTATATAAGTACTGGAAAAAAAATGTTATGAAACAAAACGAATACAACGACTAGATAGAGCAAAAACGCCCCTTAAAATGGGACATGAAGTCAAAGTATTATAAATGAATTTTAGTGTAAAAGACATCATTTAAAGTGTAAATGAAAACCGCAAGAACTTTCCGAACATCCTAGTATATTAGCTGCGCTTTAGCATTTGGTGATTTAATATCAAATTTCAGCTTCTTGCATACACCTGTTTCATTTATGTCCCTATATTTATCTATTTTCCATGGTTTTTTTTCATCTTTCTGATTTGGGGTAAGCACATTATTCTTACGCAGAGGTTTTTGATTATTGAGCGCAAGAGCTGCGCGTGTCCCCGTCTGTATGCTGTATTATTATCAATCCCTTGTATCCTACTATAGCCCCGCTTGTACCCCATGAGTGTTTAGGACTTAGACCTTCGTGGTAGTTCGAGTACGGTAAACTGGGTAGAGATGGCGAACGTTTTTTAAATTCATATAAAAAATCAGATTTAATTTATTTAATGAGTATCAATTTTTTATACGGTAGTCCTGAATAAAATGAAAGTAGAAAATACCAAAATGCAAAACTTTATTTGAATTTACTAACAGAAAAAGGGTTTTTTCTAAATAACAGGAAATACCATCTCACCCCTAGGGTATGGGGGAGATAGCACACGCACAAAAAATGAGGAAAAATGACTAAATTTTAAAACTTTCACGTCGTCCGCATCGCAAGCAGTAGTTCGAAAACTTCGTGCAACTCTCATGAAGCCATTTGTGGCAATAAACGCACTGCAACCAGTCCTCTTGACTTGTAGTGTTTATGTAGATCTCCCCACATCCAACACACTCAGATTCCTCATCGTTGTCATCGATGTTGCTATTTAAATCGCTTTGTAAATCAGTAGTTACATCACTACCTGAAGAAGAAGTACTGTAGTCTCTGAATTTTTTTGTGTTTCTTTTCACGGTTCGTCACCATTTTGGGGCCTTTTTGTGATTTTTCACGCCTTTCTTTTCGTTTTCCGCTAACAGTTTGTAGCGTAGTTCTGCCAGAGGTGTGTCATTATCCAAAAAAGATTCACTCAAGTTTCTTGTTTATTCCGGTTGGCTGATCTTAGATGTTTTGTCATTTTTTCCTTTTTTTACACAATTTAATTTTGTGTTCTATTAGTGTTTTCTTTTTTAAAATATTTTCTAGAGATGTCAATATTTCAGCAAGCTGACTACTGCGTTTGCATACCACATTCACTTTAGAAATACTAGGAACTGGGCAAATGGTGTCTAACATTTTTCCCGGGGTTCCTTTCTCCTTTTCAGTTTTTTGTTCATTGTTTTGTTTGAGGTTTTTTCTCATTTTTACGATCGATATCGTCTTTAGAACTTGTGGCATTCTCTAATTTGTCATGGGTAATGTTATTGTTTTTTTCAGAAACTATACGGTCATCGGTTATTTCACTATTAATGTCCTTTTCAGTTTCAGCGTGCTCTACAGGACCACAATTTTCATTTTGGTTTAAAAAGGCGTAGTCTGGAATAGCTTGTCTATTAAACGGTATAATATCAGTGGCATCAAGAGATGAGGTAGCGTTGTTTACTGTAGCTGCTCTTGACCACGCTTCACCTAACAGTTTACCAAGTTGCAGCCTATTTAATACTCTCGTGGGATAAACTAGAATATTTATTCCAAGCATCATAGTAAAAAACACGGTCTAGAGGTTGCAGGAATTGTGTTGTGTGGCTGGGAATACATAATCAAGTGACCGTGTGCTTTAACGTACTCTAGAATTGCAATATGATGAATGGTCATCTAAAATAATAATCACCCGTCCTTGTGGTTCCCTCGGAAGAAATTGTGTTCGTAGCCATGTTAAAAAAATGTCTTCATATTAATTTTTTTTGTTTTTTCCTTTGAATATGCACGCTGGTGATATAAATGTTCCTTCTCCATTACAACAACATATTACAGTGGTTGTCTCACCCTTTTCACCAGAGGTTATCGTAGCTACGTTCTTGGATCTTGTCTCAGCAATCACATAGTCAGGTCTGTTATTGAGCTGAAGGCCGGCCTCATCCATAATGAAAACATTGCCGGGATTGTCGGAGAGATCCAGTTCTCTTAAAGAATTTTTTAGCAGATCAAAATAGGCGTTCACATCTTGTTTGTTTCTTCCTCGAGCCATAGCAAGGGATACACCTTCTGACTTTCTAACAGATAGGTCAGGGTTCCGTCGTAAAAGTGGTCTAAGCCAATCTTTTCCAGCCAATTCAGCATTTTTACTTAAAGGTATGTTTAATTTGAAGTTGTTCGGCAAGTTGGTATGGTATATGAAGAACAATTTTTCTTGTTCAAGCGAATCCTTGTTTTTGTAATTTTTCAATATGAAGAAGAATTTTCCTCTCATTTTCATCACCTAGGACTGATGATGGGCCCAGACTTTTCTTTTAAGTGCTATCACTGGCCACTCTTCTACGAAGTGTTGTGCAAGGTATTTGAAATTGTCTGGATGCCTCATTGACCCCCATATTTCCTGGTCGTACAGGCTGTATTGCCGAATGTAACATGTCTTCGGCCCATGTTGCCCTAAAACAGTTTCCTTTACGTATATAATTAGTCGGCATATGGAAAAAATAACTTTCAAGCCAATTATTTTGGCTTTATTTGTAGATTGGGTGAGATGGCCCATGCAACTTGTAGGGTGAGACGGCGTGCGCCAACTGACCCAATTTGATCCGGTACGATGGATCAGTCACGTGCTCATTAACGAATAACTATTTCCATAATTCTAAGGTTAGAAAACAAACTATGATGTTATTTCAAAGCGATAATGTTACTACTGAAAATTCAAGTCAGCTAGTGTCTGAAAAAAAATAAGGTATGATAAAATATATAATGGAAAATTGTATTACTCTATCTCCAAATAAAGGCGCGAAATGAACGGTAAAGGTGTTTACTTGCAAATGAAGATCGACAGTAATGGCGACGTTGCCGACTCCTAGTTCGTTTAGGAAAATATGGCTCTGTGCCGTCTAACACGCTACGCTATCTGTACCGAGCTTACCCTATGAAAAAAATAAAAAAAAAAAACTATTACTATTATTATGGTTATTATACCTATTAAAATTTTTGAAATCGGAATCAAATACTCTATTCGTCGGCGCAAAAATCGAAAGTGGCGAGAGCCGAATTTCAAGCACTCGGCATACTCTTGTGTATGATAAAAAGAAGCTTATAAATCCGGTTAAATCGGTATACAAGTTATCATGATGTTAATTACAAATGATATGAATTTCTAACAAAGTCAGTTACAACTTATCAACATTGTCTTGAACATATATATTCTGTCTAGGCAAGTGAAAAGTCCCACTTTATCACCGTATTAAAATTCTCCAGACAGCGTCTGCCAAAGTATGAACCACCGCCTCTCTGAATGAAAATAAAGTTGCCTGTGTTTTATCTCTGTACTTACGAATTGTGAAGCGACGCGAGGTAGACCCATAAAAAAACATGCCGTACAAAAAAATTGTATCAATATACCAGAGAGAATATAAAAAAGGATAATCATATAAGCAGTAAAAGCCGAGGATGAAAGATTTGCCTTTATAGACAGAAATTTATTCTAGTTTATACGAGTATATGCCGCCTTCCAAATTCTCCTTCTTTATGTATGGGTAGAGGTTTGCTTTTGAATAAAACGGCTAATTTAGCAGTTACTGAAAGAATCGTCAGAATTACGTCCTTTCGTAGGCAGGACCGGACCTAGCTTCTGCCATTGTACTGAAGAGGTGTACAGCGGAGCTTACTCCAATTCTTTCGCGTGTCTTCCAGATATCTTATTAATACAGCGCCTTCCCAGAAAACTGAAAATTTGCTCATATCTAACCCATCCCAAAAAAAGAATCTAAGACCGACTCTTACAACTACAGGCCTATAGCTCGGCTTTACGTTAGAAGTAAGGTGATGGAGTGGTGAATAAATCGCGAGCTTGCTCTTGATATCACGAAAGCGTTCGAACAGCTGTGGCTGTGACCTCTTATGCAAACTTCCATCCGTCGTAATTGACGGGCTCTCCACTTCATCTCACAACATGACTCTACATCCAGAAATTCAGAGTGACAAGCCAATCTCTGTTGCTGAACTGGAAAAAAGAAGACTAGCGACTACTTCATCTCTGACGGTAGGTGCCGAGATTGTGGTACAATCTACAAGAGGAAGCTTTTCCAAGTTCTACTTACCTTAGGCAGTTCAAAAATCAGATTAACAAGATTTCTTTGGGATCCTCATGGCAGTCGCGGTGTCCCGGCATTGAGGCTTCTGCCTGCGCGTCTGCTTTGGTATAAAAGAAAAGTCCGAAGGGTGTTTCATTTTGTGATTCAAGATGGGCAGCGATACCGGAATACTACAAGTATTATAAAGGAGCTGATAAAAGTTTGCTGGTAGAAATTTCCAACCGGTTAATTGCTAACATAGGAACTCATTCTACGCGTACGTATTTTTCTCAAGTAAGTTGGTACACGCACAAAAAACGACCCTCGGTTGATGTCACGCATGCCAAACAATTGTCGGTACGCGGTAGGCCGCACGATTTAATACAACACAGATACTACATCTTGCATAACGGCTCAAGTCGATCACGTAAAATACCACTTAGACAGTTGTTATTTCGCATTAAATTCAAATCTTTCTGCGAATATATATAATAGTGCGTGAGCTTCCATACTGTCCTGGTATTCCAAGAAATCTCTCTCTGTGGATTGCAAAAGAATGAGTCAAGTACGTCATAGACACCTTCGCCTGAATGAGGTAACTAATATTAACGATAATGGTCATGATAAATGATCAGTTTACTTTTGATGCATTATCGAAGGCATCTGCTGTGTTCATAGTATGTCGCGTGGCAAGAGATAGAGAAGGGTGGAAGGCCCTGGCATAAGTAGGCAAGACATTCAGGTACTGTGCCGCGCCCTAACGCGGAATACGTCGTAGATAAAGACGGCTTCTGTTTATCATGCGTTCTCCAATAACTTTGAATTATTCGCGTATTTTTCAGCCTATAAGAACCAGAATGACTGTACTTTACACGCAATTCCTGACAAATGAACTTATATATTATTATAATCGGATACAGCTTTCGTACGCCCTGGTATTATTTGTTTAGCGGAAATATACATACTAGAAATAGATGCGCTTTCTTTTTCAATAAAATATCTTTATATTCGCAGAAGACTGGAGACCACCTATTTGTTATTTGACACCTAAATTACTACAGCTCTAATATAGTCACCCTATTGGATTATTTATACAGGGTATTTGGTACATAAAATAAAAAAAATGGTGGGCGATTGGGGACGCTATTTGGTGATTTTTGATGGAAACCGTAATACTCTAAGGGCTACGGTTTGCGAAATATGGTCGTTTTTCGTTTTTTGCAGAATTACCTATAATTGCGCAAAAATATCGTTATAACTTTTTTTTGTTTCTAGAGAAAATGACGCAAAATAAACGTGAGTCTGTTATGTAATGTATATTCAATCAGTTCAGATAAAGAGTTCGTGCAAATCTTCTCAAACGAATGCCTAATGAGCTTCCAAAGTCGAACAATCACGTGGTGTATATAAATAACTTCAAATTTCGAAATTCAGTTATAAAAAACTGTACCTTTTTTGAAACCTAGTTTTATTTTAAAAAAAAGAGAGATCAGTTTGTCGGGATATCCGTTTATTTTGTGTCATTATATAAGAATTCATATTGGCCTGGCAGTCAGAATTGCTACATCGCCAGAACATCGTTGACCTTTTCTCAGCTATTCGGGTAAGTTTGGCTCCTGGGTCGCGAGGATGACTAGCGGTTAGTACACTTTTAATCTCATTGTCATTATAAGGTAATTTCGACCTTGACATCGTAGTAACCTTGTGTGAAAATTTCATAAAAATCTCGGCGGTACTTTCCAGGTTATGGACGGACAAATTAACAGACAGTCAGACCGACGAAAATTAGTTTTCTTGATATAACATGATCATATAACATCCAAATAGCATAATATCTCATTTTCGAAATTATCCGTGATTTCAATACTCCTTTGCCAGAACGCGTTGGAAGTGAAATCAGTTTAAGCTAGAAAAACAGATCCTGTCATTGATAAATGTCTAGATATTATAGTCATCGGTATTGCAAAAGGGCATGCACCTCAACATTGGGCTTTTACCTGTATTGTTCTTCAGAAATTTTAACTCATTTCATAGCACTCTTTATTTCTTTGAGTGTTCAGTCCTAATATAAAGTTTGCTAACAAAATATTGGAAAGAAACCAAAATTCTTGATGGATACTGAAGAGGTCCAACAGTAGCTTCGAGTTTTATCTACTTTCACTTTGGATCTAAAACTTCTTAGGAAAGGTCTTTATTTCTGCGTTAAAAATGGTAATTTTACGTTTTCTCACTTTAGCGCTTCAGGATTTAATTTATGAATATGAAATAATTAAACCACTCAGAATTTTTTATTGGATAAACGTTGTGACTATAATACAACAACAGTGATTTACATATTATGCTCAGCTGGATATTTGCCTTTAGACAGCCACTACCAGGTGCCGCCTTTAATCTACTTGCAAGCAACATTTGATTTTAGCCAAGAATCTGCTCGGGTCCCAACAAATATTTAAAAAAACCGACTAGACCTCAGGCAAAGTCCTGCATTCTGAAATTGATGTTGCTTTTTATATTCTTCTCCTCCCAAAGTCACCAGTTAAGTAGAATTATATACGCTGAAGCTCTAATAAAAATTTTGAACCGCTTTCTGCTTTATTTATTTAATCCCTCCTTATTAACAATAACTGAACGATTCACATCGTAACACCTTTCTGTACGTGGGTAAACCTTGTTCGATTTGCTAGTTGAACATCCCATCCAAAAAAGAGACTATACGCTGATGTATTGGTTTGCATTTTGGTAGACATTGGTAAGCAAATCTACTCAAGAGTATGTATTAAAGCTACGTAATTTTGGCTACAAACTCGGCAACGTTTACATCTACTTACTTCCACAAAGTTAACTAACGGATAGCTTAATCTATTGCAAAGAAGAGACTTTTAAGTGGATTGTCAACATGAGCTGAAATTTAGAAAATCAAAACCAACAAGCTATTTGCGTCTGCTATGATTTCTATAGCTCTCTAGACGATCATACACCTAATTTCACGAGACGATTAAGAAAAAGCGCAGTTCGTGTCGCACTTTCCCTTAACCTTTCGTCCCTGGAAAAAAATCAAGCAATTCCAGGTAATTTATCCCGGAGAGAGGGCCGCACTAATCTCTTAATTAATTTCTTCGTCTCCAAAACGAGAACAACAAACTTTAATTTAGCTCTAATCGTGGGCGTGCCTAGGGGGATTTTTTTGCTTTATAATTCGATATAAACGTTATTTAATATAAGAGATGACTTGCTTTTTTTATTTTTAATCAATATAGCAGGTTTGGGTCATCAATAAGGATGTGTATGTATACAGGGAGATTCGGATTAGGCAAAACCCGCGAAGAGACGTAGAGGATTTGATGGTTACAAAAAATTATTTCACCAGAATTGTGAAATCGACAAGACGTTACTCGTATTTTCTACCTATAGCGTGACAATCCGTCAAATATAGCGAATGAGCTTTAAGATCCATTCAGCAAATTTTAGCAACCATTAGCGGTAAAATATTGAAAACAAAATATTGTCAAAGTATGAGATGACAGCTTGTCATTGAAGCATCACCAGCTCATCGAACATTAAATTACATACAATTCAGTCAAAATTGAAAAAAGTGTCTGATTTTCGAATAAAATGCATGCTTAATTTTACTAATCTTGATTATTTATTCATGCTGACATCATTTTCTTTAATCGATATGCGATCTCACTGATTTAACATCACCTACCGTGTGTTTTTTGTCACGTGCTAAAATCGCGTAACCTTTCTTTTTACTATTCTGGTCACTTACAGTAATTTGAATTTCTCTTTATCGATTATAAAGTGACGATTCCTGGCCCAAGCCCTTCTTAATGATTTTCTTTTGTCAGTTTTCATAGTTTATTGATTGTATAATCTCACACCTATCATATCTTTCTTATATCGAAATCAATACCGGTGCGCACGCCACTGTTAAAGCTGAAAACTATTTTTTCATTGAAAAATATGCAACTTTTTTAACTTTCACTACGTACTAAATATCAGTGAAATATCTGTAGCGGATCTGAAGATATTAATTAATTTCCATTTTTTCCCGAAACCTCAACATCCCGAGTTTCTGTAGGAAACATTTTTGGACCATAGTTTATAAAGCAAACTAACATTAACTCATCATGTAGATATTAAATATTCGCATATCATTAAGGAAAACCTTGTATAATAGGCATACAGGATCGTCGGGTTTCAAACAATAATTAGAACTAGCGCAGTTGCTGGCACGCTAACGCTATGCAAAATATTGCACGTTGATGTCTTTATTTAAAACCTCACGTAGGGCAGTTGCTGGTATGCTAATGCAATGCTAGCGATAACTTTATCCCTATCTCTAATCATTTTTTATCCTTTGGCATCTTTGATCTGGTATCTGGTATCAGGTATCTGGTATTTGGTATCTGGTGTCTGGTATCTGGTATCTGGTATCCGGTGTCTGGTATCTGATGTCTGGTATCTGGTGTCTGGTATCTGGTATTTGGTATCTGTTATCTCTTTATCTGGTATCTGGTATCAGGTATCTGGTATCAGGTATCTGGTATCAGGTATCTGGTATCTGGTATCTGGTATTTGGTATCTGGTGTCTGGTATCTGGTATCTGGTATCCGATGTCTGGTATCTGGTATCTGGTATCTGGTGTCTGGTGTCTGGTATCTGGTGTCTGGTATCTGGTATCTGGTGTCTGGTGTGTGGTATCTGGTATCTGGAATCTGGTATTTGGTATCTGTTATCTCTTTATCTGGTATCTGGTGTCTGGTATCTGATATCTGGTGTCTGGTATCTGGTATCTGGTATCTGGTGTGTGGTATCTGGTATCTGGTGTCTGGTGTCTGGGATCTGGTGTCTGGGATCTGGTGTCTGGTGTCTGGTGTCTGTTGTCTGGTGTCTGGTATCTGGTGTCTGATGTCTGGTGTTTGGTATCTGGTATCTGGTGTCTGGTATCAGGTATCTGGTATCTGGTGTCTAGTATCTGGTGTCTGGTATCTGGTGTCTCGTATCTAGTGTCTGGTGTCTGGTATCTGGTGTCTGGTATCAGGTATCAGGTATCTGGTATCTGGTATCTGGTACTTGGTATTTGGTATCTGATATCTGGTGTCTGGTATCCGGTGTCTGGTTTCTGGTATCTGGTATCTGGTATCTGGTGTCTGGTATCTGGTGTCTGGTATCTGGTATCTGGTGTCTGGTATTTGGTATTTGGTATCTGTTATCTCTTTATTTGGTATCTGGTATCTCGTTTCTGGTATCTGCTATCTGGTGTCTGGTATCTGGTGTCTGGTATCTGGTATTTGGTATTTGGTATCTGTTATCTCTTTATTTGGTATCTGGTATCTCGTTTCTGGTATCTGCTATCTGGTGTCTGGTATCTGGTGTCTGGTGTCTGGTATCTGGTATCTGGTGACTGGTGTCTGGTGTCTGGTATCTAGTATCTGGTGTCTGGTATCTGGTATCTGGTATGTGGATCTGGTATCTGGTATCTGGTGTCTAGTATCTGGTATCTGATATCTGATATCTGGTGTCTGGTGTCTGGTATCTGGTATCTGGTGTCTGGTATCTGGTATCTAGTATCTGGTATGTGGATCTGGTATCTGGTTCCTGGTATCTGGTATCTGGTGTCTGGTGTCTGGTATCTGGTATCCGGTGTCTGGTATCTGGTATCCGGTGTCTGGTGTCTGGTAACTGGTGTCTGGTATCTGGTATCTGGTTTCTGGTATCTGGTATCTGGTACCTGTCATCTTTTATAAGTTTTCATTTTTCGTTTTCCGTTTTCCGTTTCCGTTTTCCGTTGTCCGTTTTCCGTTGTCCGTTTTTCGTTTTTGGTTTTTCGTTTTTCATTTTTCATTTTTCGTTTTTCATTTTTCATTCTTCATATTTCATTTTTTATATTTCATTTTTCATTTTTCATTTTGCATTTTTCATTATTCATTCATTTTTCATTTTTTAATGTCGCATGTGTCACCATTAATAGCACACAATGGCATTATAAAATCTTCGATATAGCATTAATGCCCTCTATAAAATTGTATGACAAACTCAGATTTATGTGAGGAGCCGGCAACGTCGCATGTGTCACCATAAATAACACACAATGGCATTATAAAATCTTCGATATAGCATTAATGCCCTCTATAAAATTGTATGACAAACTCAGATTTATGTGAGGAGCCGGCAACGTCGCATGTGTCACCATAAATAACACACAATGGCATTATAAAATGTTCGATATAGCATTAATGCCCTCTATAAAATTGTATGACAAACTCCGATTTATGTGAGGATCCGGCAACGTCGCATGTCTAGCTACCGCACTTACAAAAAATGGCGGTTGACACTTGACATATGTGAACCGTGTTCGCCTAAGGATAGCACGTTCTTTCTTCAGTGTAAATGCTTTATGATTTGACAGGAATGAAAATTATGTTTACCTTTTTTAAATCTGCTGACGATTAATAAGGGTACCTCTCAAACTTCTTCAAGGATGAAATACATTATCACGATAGATATACACTGAGGCACTTCGTCTGAACCGAAAAACTGTAAACACTAGGCACCGGGTATCACTAGACTGTTGTTATTTGTTATTATATTATGCTATAAGCACAAAGTCTTGCTCAAATGTTGTGGATTTCTGGTCTCTTCAGGAATTGATCTTTGGCACTAATTAGGTCTTACAATCATATTTGTCGTATTTAAGCTGATGATGACTTCTACAAATTGCTAACCGTCACACCCGATTCCACTACATAGTTGGGGGTAAAAGACAGGAATGAAAATTGTTTACCTCATTTAAATTTGCTGACGATTAATAAGGCTACCTTTTAAACCGCTCTCAAACGTCTTGAAAGATGAACTAAATTATCTATAGATACACTGCGGTACGTCGTCTGAACCGAAAAACACTCTGCACCACTAGACACTTGCAAGACACACTGCTATATTGTGGACTTGTTGCCTTTTTAGGATGGATCCATATAAACGTTCATCTAAAATTATGCCACTCATTAGGGTTTACAATCATATTTATCGTATTGAAAGTGATGATGACTTTTGTAAACAAATCGCTAAACGTCAAAGCCTAAATGCTTAGCTGCCGGTAAAATTACATCGTTGCCAAGGCATACTTGATTATCATTATAATAATGGCTATAGTCCGGTCCGTTTAGACTATGAAATATAGAAATTTTGAATCTTTTCGAAAATGTTGATTTTCACGCGTAAAAAAGGACAATTCTATTTGGCGTGATCCAATATTCGATGAAGCGACCAACATAAAGCCGAAAATGGCACGTTTCGGACGTTCCGCTCGCACTCGCTCGCTTTCGTAATACGATTATACCTACATTACCCCGCCTAACAGGAATCGCGAATCTGGAGGGGAAATTCAAAATTGAAACTTCAAACTAAAAATATCTGCATATCTTTGAATTTTCTAATCTGCCGAGTTTAAAAAATGCGATCGGGTAACGTGTCATATGTCGGTTTAATCAGGAGACTTTGGTCTTTCGTTTTGCGAAAAAAAATCGTAGCTACGTCGCTCCGTAACGCAGGTCCGTATCGACGAAGACAAAGTACGCCGAAAAACGGCTGTCATCGGTACTTTTGAGGCGCTCAAAGTTTACTTTTTCGAAATTTGACGGTAATTCTAACGGTCAGAATCGTTTCCTCAGCTCATTATCGTTATATTTCGATAGCTGTATAATTTTTACTCGCCCACGTACGGTAGTAATAGGCGAGGACAGAGCCGGATGACAAAGTGACTTTTTCGCGCGTCGAAAAGTAGCGTGTTGTCGGGCAATTTTTAAAAAATCGAAACTTTCGACCAACAAGGGATAAAGGAAAAAAAAAGACGCTATCTTTGAGTCCGATGTCCGGGCTTTCTCACGCAAAAATCGTCAGGTTCGTAGCTCCTTTATCTTCGGAGGAGATAGAAAAAGCGCGTCGAACGGCACGAAAATCTACCGATTTTTCAACTTTACCGGCCATTTTCGATCGCGTTCGTTCCTCCTACCGCGACAACTCTCGCTCCACCGTAAAGCGCCGAGTTTCTAGTTTCCGAAACGGTATCGTTTTCCTTCCGAACGTTCCGCGAACCCGGAAAAAAACCGGAAAAATCGGAAAGTAGCGCGTAGTCGAGGAAATCAAAAAAATCGAAATTTTCGAACGAAACGGCATAAAGAAAAAAAAAGAAAGCCGCTATCTTTGAGCCCGAAGCCGGGGCTTTCTCGCGCAAAAATCGCCAGGTTCGCAGCTCCTTTATCTTCGGCGGAAACCTATGTTGAACGTCGGACAGAACGAAAATCTACCGGTTTTTTCCACTTTACCGGCCGTTTTCGATCCGATCCGTTCCTCTCACCGCGACGGCTCCCGCTTCCCGGTAAAGCGCCGAGTTTCTAGTTTCCGAAACGGTACCTCTTTCCCTCCGAACGTTTCGCGAACCGGGAAAAAAAACGGAAAAACCGCGTCGACGTCATACGACAATTTCCGAATCCCTACCAATTATACCAATCACTACCAAATCGAAACAAAAGATCAACGCTTAATATTATCGACTAGCGCAGTTTCTGGCATGCTAACGCTATGCCAAATATTGTACGTTGATGTCTTTATTTAAAACCTCACGTAGCGCAGTTGCTGGTATGCTAATGCAATGCTAGCGATAACTATCTCTAATCATTTTTTATCCTCTGGCATCTTTGATCTGGTATCTGGTATCAGGTATCTGGTATCTGGTATCCGGTATCCGGTGTCTGGTATCTGGTATCAGGTATCTGGTGTCTGGTATCTGATATCTGGTATCTGGTATCCGGTATCCGGTGTCTGGTATCTGGTATCTGGTATCTGGTGTCTGGTATCTGATGTCTGGTATCTGGTATCCGGTATCTGGTGTCTGGCATCTGGTATCTGGTGTCTGGTGTCTGGTATCTGATGTCTGGTATCTGGTGTCTGGTATCTGGTACCTGGTATCTGGTATCTGGTATCTGGTGTCTGGTATCTGGTATTTGGTATCTGTTATCTCTTTATCTGGTATCTGGTTTCTGGTGGCTGGTATCTGGTATCTCGTATCTGGTGTTTGGTATCTGGTATCTGGTATCTGATGTCTGGTATCCGGTATCCGGTGTCTGGTATCTGGTATCTGGTGTCTGGTATCTGATGTCTGGTATCTGGTATCCGGTATCTGGTGTCTGGCATCTGGTATCTGGTATCTGGTGTCTGGTATCTGATGTCTGGTATCTGGTGTCTGGTATCTGGTATCTGGTATCTGGTGTCTGGTATCTGGTATTTGGTATCTGTTATCTCTTTATCTGGTATCTGGTTTCTGGTATCTGGTATCTCGTATCTGGTGTTTGGTATCTGGTATCTGGTGTCTGGTATCTGGTATCTCGTATCTGGTATCTGGTTTCTGGTGTCTGGTATCTGATGTCTGGTATCTGGTATCTGGTGTCTGGTGTCTGGTATCTGGTGTCTGGTATCTGGTGTCTGGTATCTGGTATCTGGTATCTCGTATCTGGTATCTGGTTTCTGGTATCTGATGTCTGGTATCTGGTGTCTGGTATCTGGTATCTGGTGTCTGGTATCTGGTGTCTAGTATCTGGTTTCTCGTATCTGTTATCTTTTATAAGTTATCAGTTTTCATTTTTCATTTTTCTATTTTAATTTTTAATGTTTCATTTTTAATTTTTCTATTTTAATTTTTAATTTCTAATTTCTAATTTTAATTTTTAATTTTTAATTTTTAATTTTTAATTTTTAATTTTTAATTTTTAATTTTCGATTTTTCGATTTTTCGATTTTTCGATTTTCGATTTTTCGATTTTTCGATTTTTCGATTTTTCGATTTTTCGATTTTTCGATTTTTCGATTTTTCGATTTTTCGATTTTTCGATTTTTCGATTTTTCGATTTTTCGATTTTTCGATTTTTCGATTTTTCGATTTTTCGATTTTTCGATTTTTCGATTTTTCGATTTTCGATTTTCGATTTTCGATTTTTCGATTTTTCGATTTTCGATTTTTCGATTTTTCGATTTTTCGATTTTTCGATTTTTCGATTTTTCGATTTTTCGATTTTCGATTTTTCGATTTTTCGATTTTTCGATTTTTCGATTTTTCGATTTTTCGATTTTCGATTTTTCGATTTTTCGATTTTTCGATTTTTCGATTTGATTTTTTGATTTTTGATTTTTAATTTTCAATTTTCAATTTTTCATTTTTCATTTTTCATTCTTCAGATTTCAGTTTTCATTTTTTAGTTTTCAGTTATCAGTTATTTGTTATCTGTTATCTGTTTTCTTTTATCTGTTACTTTTTATCTGTTATCTGTCATCTTTTATCTGTTATAAGTTATCTGTTATCTGTTATATGTTACCACCTGTTACCTGTTACCACCTTTTACCTGTTATCTGTTATTTTCCATATAGCATTGAAAATATCCCGTATACAATTGTATAACAGACTCAGATTTATGTGAGATGCCGGCAACGTCGCATGTGTTGTTGTTAATACCATACATGGCGTTATAAAATCTTCCATGTAGCAAATTGTATAGCAGACTTAGATTTATATGAGGATCGTCGCATAAATCTAGCTATAACACGACTTGCAAAAAAATGGCGCTTGACACTGACATATGTCAACCGTGTTCGTCTATGGATAGCAGTGGACTATGCTTTCTTCAGTGTATATGTTTTCTGTTTTGTAATGTCAATGTCATTGTCATAGGTAATTTTTTCTAACCTGGAAAATGAAATGTATTTTGTTTAAAATTAAAATTCAATAACTCCTATTGTGAGATGTGTGCATCTACAACATAATGAAAGGAAAAATTAAGATTCTGAAAGTTAATTCCTAAATATCATAGAAAGGAAATCCGTAAAACTAAAAAAAAAGTAAACATAAACACCTTGAGAAAATTTCTTCCGTATCAAGTGGTTAAAGTGGAGTTTTAAAACAATTTTTGTTGAAAATAAGGCCGTTAGTTTACAAGCAGGTATGTAACTGAGCGATCCGCTAATGTGTGTGTATCTTGCTTATAAAAAATGCTGTATTTAGATATTGCTATTCACACATGAGCTACCGTTCTTTGATAGGATATTTTCAAATTGAACTTTTGTCTTATTTTTACTATTTATTGCAGGAGAACAGTTGTTGAACCAGGTCCTGGTGCATACTTATGTAGTTGTCACTTTGTGGATGGGAAAAAAGAAAATAGACCTACATTGTTTAGGTATAATAGGGAGAAGCAATTGAACTTTCCATCGTCAGAAAGAAGAACCCGTAAAAATAACAACAATGTGAAAATTGAACTCTATAATATGTTACTTCAAATTGGGCCCTTTTAAGGAATGTATGTAATAATTATGTGATCTGCAGAAATAAAAATAGTTTAGATACAACACATGGCATCATAAATTATTTTAATGTAGAGTTCAGTACTCGTATAGGTAACTTTCACTCCCCTGGCAGGCTTAATCTAAGCGATATCACAAATATGTCTATACCAAGTTACGATTATACTGTGCAAGAGTACTTATCTTACAAATTTTGACAAGTAATGGTGTCTGTTGTTTTGACAAGTCTTGGAAGTCACAAGTTCTTAAAGCAGCTACATTCTAAATCGATTTAGATCAAAATAAACAACTGCAGTGGCTGTGAAAGTCTTAGTAATTTTGAAAACTTTGGTAGTAGATATGATTATCAATGCTATTTTTCAGCGCTTTGCATATTCCTTCATCTGCTTGATAATATTTGCCAATCGAAGGGATAGATGACAAGTTTGTTTACTTATTTTCCATTTATACATACTACTCAGGTGAGATACTACTACTACAAGGTTTTTACAATATTTATGAGTTTGTTGGTGGTAAAGTTCTTCGTTTGGGAAAAATTCAACAGAAGCAGATGAACAATGCTCGCTTTATGATCTGGAGAAAAATGTGCTATCGCCTTAAAATAAAATTTCCTCTATTTTTTTTAATGTTGTATGATTATGATCAATCAATTAGAAACATGACATATAATAATAACATCTCTAAAAATTAGACCAGAAGCTTGAAATTATTAAGTACTATAGTTGTTGGACAGTAAGTAATAGTATCGCTTGAAAATCAAATTTTGTAATCTGTTTCCTCTGATTCAATAATGATTTTTTTTGTAATCTATGATTAAGATCAGTCTTAGAAACAGGACAGATGTGAGTATCCTTGAAATTAGACATATAATAATAACATCTTTAAAAACAGAATAGAAATTTGAAATCATCAAGTGCTATAGTTTTTTGACAAGTAATGGTGTCTGTTGTTTTGACAAGTCTTGGAAGTGACAAGTCCTTAAAGCAGCTACATTCTAAATCGAAGTACATACATTCTGCATTGAGATCAAAATAAACAACTGCAGTGGCTGTGAAAGTCTTAGTAATTTTGAAAACTTTGGTAGTAGACATGATTATCAATGCTATTTTTCAGCGCTTTGCATATTCCTTCATCTGCTTGATAATATGTGCCACTGTTAGCCAGCTAATAGGTCTACATATTTAGATACATTGAACTGAGGGTCAAGACTGAACTCTTACTGAACTTCATAGAAGTGACTGACTACTTACGTTTGCAATAGAAACACATAAACTGTAAACACTTCACAACACTTTCACTATTTGTAGCTGCGATTGCTTGTTCTAAGCTTCTAATTAATCCTTATTAACGGGAGCCTCATTATTAAGATTTCGATAATGTTTACATTCATACATTGTAGGTTAGAAATCGGAGGTGATGCAATCAGACATACGCTTTATATCAATCGGTTGGAAAAGCGGAGCTTTATGCCATATTGTAAAATTATAACATGAATAGGGGCTTACAATCATATTTTTATCGTATTTATAAACCGATGATGATTTCAATAAATTGATGAACGTCAAAGAATAATTGCAGCCTTTGGCGGTAGACATCGCAATCTGTAAACATAAAAAACTACTAGATTCATCCGATTTTAATGGCTCTAGTCCGGTCCGTTTAGACAATGGAATATAGAAATTTTGAATCTTTTCGAAAATGTTGATTTTCACGCGCAAAAAAGGACAATTCTATTTGGCGTGATCCAATATTGGATGAAGCGATAGTCATGAAGCCGAAAATGGCACGTTTTTGACGTTCCGCTCGCACTCACTCGCTTTCGTAATACGATCGTATCTACGATACCCCGCCTAACAGGAATCCGGGGATCTGGAGGGGAAATTCAAAATTGAAACGTCAAACTAAAAATATCTGCATATCTTTAAATTTTGTAATCTGCCGAGTTTAAAAAATGCGATCGGGTAACGTGTCGTATGTCGGTTTAATCAGGAGACTTTGGCCTTTCGTTTTGCGAAAAAAAATCGTAGCCACGTCGCTCCGTAACGCAGGTCCGTATCGACGAAGACAAAGTACGCCGAAAAACGGTTGTCATCGGTACTTTTGAGGCGCTTAAAGTTTACTTTTTCGAAATTTGACGGTAATTCTGACGGTCAGAATCGTTTCGTCAGCTCATTATCGTTATTTTTCGATAGCTGTATAATTTTTACTCGCTCACGTACGGTAGTAATAAGCGAGGACAGAGCCGGATGACAAGGTGACTTTTTCACGCGTCGAAAAGTAGCGTATTGTCGAGGAATTTTTAAAAAATCGAAACTTTTCAACGTAAACGAATGGAGAAACGGATAAGATTGCGATCCCGTATTCGAAGTACGGGCTTTCTTATGCGACAGTCGCCAGGTCCGTATCTTCGTTATCTTCGGAGGAGATAGACCGTGGACGGCGATAAGCGCGTTTCATAAGCAAAAAAGTCATTCTTGACGACGTTCGAGGTTCGTTTATTCGAAACGGGTGCCGTAAACGGAAAAAAGTCTCTCCGCGTAATTCGTAGCGCTAGTCGAGATGTACGAAACGCGGCGTGCGAAATTTCTTTTCTCTTCGGCGTAAAGGAGATATCGAAGTTTTTACCGCGACTTGCCGTTTTTCTCGCGTTTTCTTTAACATTTTCTTAAAAAAAAACTAAGACGCGGACCGCGATCAGTTCCGCCCTAAAGTGTGCGCCCGTCGTTTAGCTATCGAACGAGACCGATCTCGAGTCGATATTTCGATAAACGGCGAAACGAGTGTGAAATAACGCCGCGTACCGTCCGAAAAACGGTCGATTTTTCAACTTTACCGGCCGTTTTCGATCCGATCCGTTCCTCTCGCCGCGACGGCTCTCGCCCGCCCGTAAAGCGCCGAGTTTCTAGTTTCCGAAACGGTACCTCCTTCCTTCCGAACGTTTCGCGAACCGGGAAAAAACCGAAAAAACCGCGTCGACGTCGCCCGCCCAAAATTTCTAACGTCACGTGACCTCTTCCTTAAAACAATCGATCACCGCTTAATATAGTCGACTAGCGCAGTTTCTGGCATGCTAACGCTATGCCAAATATTGTACGTTGATGTCTTTATTTAAAACCTCACGTAGCGCAGTTTCTGGCATGCTAATGCAATGCTAGCGATAACTATCACTAATCATTTTCTATCCTTTGGCATCTTTGATCTGTTAACTGGTATCTGGTGTATGGTGTCTGGTATCTGGTATCTGGTTTCAGGTATCTGGTATCTGGTATTTGGTATCTGGTGTCTGGTATCTGGTATCTGGTATCCGGTGTCTGGTATCTGGTATCAGGTATCTGGTATCTGGTATCTGGTGTCTGGTGTCTGGTATCTGGTATCTGGTATCTGGTATCTGGTATCTGGTTTCTGGTGTCTGGTATCTGATGTCTGGTATCTGGTATCTGGTGTCTGGTATCTGGTATCTGGTGTCTGGTATCTGGTGTCTGGTATCTGGTGTCTGGTGCCTGGTATCTGGTATCTTGTATCTGGTATCTGGTGTCTGGTATCTGGTGTCTGGTGTCTGGTATCTGATGTCTGGTATCTGATGTCTGGTATCTGGTGTTTGGTGTCTGGTATCTGGTATCTGGTGTCTGGTATCTGGTATCTGGTGTCTGGTATCTGGTGTCTAGTATCTGGTTTCTGGTATCTGCTATCTGGTATCTGGTATCTGTTATCTTTTATAAGTTATCAGTTTTCATTTTTCATTTTTCTATTTTAATTTTTAATTTTTCATTTTTAATTTTTCATTTTTAATTTTTCATTTTTAATTTTTCTATTTTAATTTTTAATTTTTAATTTTTAATTTTCGATTTTTCGATTTTTCGATTTTTCGATTTTTCGATTTTTCGATTTTTCGATTTTTCGATTTTTCGATTTTTCGATTTTTCGATTTTTCGATTTTTCGATTTTTGATATTTGATTTTTGATTTTTGATTTTTGATTATTGATTATTGATTATTGATTATTGATTATTGATTTTTGATTTTTGATTTTTGATTTTTGATTTTCGATTTTCGATTTTCGATTTTCGATTTTCGATTTTCGATTTTCGAGTTTCGAGTTTCGAGTTTCGAGTTTCGATTTTCGATTTTCGATTTTCGATTTTCGATTTTCGGTTTTTGATTTTTGATTTTTGATTTTTGATTTTTGATTTTTGATTTTTGATTTTTGATTTTTGATTTTTGATTTTTAATTTTCAATTTTTCATTTTTCATTTTTCATTTTTCATTCTTCAGATTTCAGTTTTCATTTTTTAGTTTTCAGTTATCAGTTATTTGTTATCTGTTACCTGTTTTCTTTTATCTGTTACTTTTTATCTGTTATCTGTCATCTTTTATCTTTTATCTGTTATAAGTTATCTGTTATATGTTACCACCTGTTACCTGTTACCACCTTTTACCTGTTATCTGTTGTCTGTTATCTTTCATATAGCATTGAAAATATCCTGTATACAATTGTATAACAGACTCAGATTTATGTGAGATGCCGGCAACGTCGCATGTGTTGTTGTTAATACCATACATGGCGTTATAAAATCTTCCATGTAGCAAATTGTATAGCAGACTTAGATTTATATGAGGATCGTCGCATAAATCTAGCTATCACACGACTTGCAAAAAAATGGCGCTTGACACTGACATATGTCAACCGTGTTCGTCTATGGATAGCAGTGGACTATGCTTTCTTCAGTGTATATGTTTTCTGTTTTGTAATGTCAATGTCATTGTCATAGGTAATTTTTTCTAACCTGGAAAATGAAATGTATTTTGTTTAAAATTAAAATTCAATAACTCCTATTGTGAGATGTGTGCATCTACAACATAATGAAAGGAAAAATTAAGATTCTGACAGTTAATTCCTAAATATCATAGTAAGGAAATCCGTAAAACTAAAAAAAAAGTAAACATAAACACCTTGAGAAAACTTCTTCCGTATCAAGTGGTTAAAGTGGAGTTTTAAAACAATTTTTGTTGAAAATAAGGCCGTTAGTTTACAAGCAGGTATGTAACTGAGCGATCCGCTAATGTGTGTGTATCTTGCTTATAAAAATGCTGTATTTAGATATTGCTATTCATATGAGCTACCGTTCTTTGATAGGATATTTTCAAATTGAACTTTTGTCTTATTTTTACTATTTATTGCAGGAGAACAGTTGTTGAACCAGGTCCTGGTGCATACTTATGTAGTTGTCACTTTGTGGATGGGAAAAAAGAAAATAGACCTACATTGTTTAGGTATAATAGGGAGAAGCAATTGAACTTTCCATCGCCAGAAAGAAGAACCCATAAAAATAACAACAATGTGAAAATTGAACTCTATAATATGTTACTTCAAATTGGGCCCTTTTAAGGGATGTATGTAATAATTATGTGATCTGCAGAAATAAAAATAGTTTAGATACAACACATGGCATCATAAATTATTTTAATGTAGAGTTCAGTACTCGTATAGGTAACTTTCACTCCCCTGGCAGGCTTAATCTAAGCGATATCACAAATATGTCTATACCAAGTTACGATTATACTGTGCAAGAGTACTTATCTTACAAATTTTGACAAGTAATGGTGTCTGTTGTTTTGACAAGTCTTGGAAGTCACAAGTTCTTAAAGCAGCTACATTCTAAATTGATTTAGATCAAAATAAACAACTGCAGTGGCTGTGAAAGTCTTAGTAATTTTGAAAACTTTGGTAGTAGATATGATTATCAATACTATTTTTCAGCGCTTTGCATATTCCTTCATCTGCTTGATAATATTTGCCAATCGAAGGGATAGATGACAAGTTTGTTTACTTATTTTCCATTTATACATACTACTCAGGTGAGATACTACTACTACAAGGTTTTTACAATATTTATGAGTTTGTTGGTGGTAAAGTTCTTCGTTTGGGAAAAATTCAACAGAAGCAGATGAACAATGCTCGCTTTATGATCTGGAGAAAAATGTGCTATCGCCTTAAAATAAAATTTCCTCTATTTTTTTAATGTTGTATGATTATGATCAATCAATTAGAAACATGACATATAATAATAACATCTCTAAAAATTAGACCAGAAGCTTGAAATTATTAAGTACTATAGTTGTTGGACAGTAAGTAATAGTATCGCTTGAAAATCAAATTTTGTAATCTGTTTCCTCTGGTTCAATAATGAATTTTTCTGTAATCTATGATTAAGATCAGTCTTAGAAACAGGACAGATGTGAGTATCCTTGAAATTAGACATATAATAATAACATCTTTAAAAACAGAATAGAAATTTGAAATCATCAAGTGCTATAGTTTTTTGACAAGTAATGGTGTCTGTTGTTTTGACAAGTCTTGGAAGTGACAAGTCCTTAAAGCAGCTACATTCTAAATCGAAGTACATACATTCTGCATTGAGATCAAAATAAACAACTGCAGTGGCTGTGAAAGTCTTAGTAATTTTGAAAACTTTGGTAGTAGATATGATTATCAATGCTATTTTTCAGCGCTTTGCATATTCCTTCATCTGCTTGATAATATGTGCCACTGTTAGCCAGCTAATAAGTCTACATATTTAAATAAATTGAACTGAGGGTCAAGACTGAACTCTTACTGAACTTCATAGAAGTAGTCACAAACTTCAAACCGTGCACTGACAGAATCTCACACCTAACACAAATGCCTATGTAAAAGTGAGCAATGATTCCATTTGCATTCAAAACATGAGAGTAATCAACAATTTTCATCACTTGTACAGAAATTTGTTAGTGTAGTTAAAGACTAATTAGATCTTCTAATTCTGACAAGTTTGTTTACTTATTTTCCATTTATACATACTACTCAGGTGAGATACTACTACTACAAGGTTTTTACAATATTTATGAGTTTGTTGGTGGTAAAGTTCTTCGTTTGGGAAAAATTCAACAGAAGCAGATGAACAATGCTCGCTTTATGATCTGGAGAAAAATGTGCTATCGCTTTAAAATAAAATTTCCTCTATTTTTTTTAATGTTGTATGATTATGATCAATCAATTAGAAACATGACATATAATAATAACATCTTAAAAAATTAGACCAGAAGCTTGAAATTATTAAGTATTATAGTTGTTGGACAGTAAGTAATAGTATCGCTTGAAAATCAAATTTTGTAATCTGTTTCCTCTGATTCAATAATGAGTTTTTTTGTAATCTATGATTAAGATCAGTCTTAGAAACAGGACAGATGTGAGTATCATTGAAATTAGACATATAATAATAACATCTTTAAAAACAGAATAGAAATTTGAAATCATCAAGTGCTATAGTTTTTTGACAAGTAATGGTGTCTGTTGTTTTGACAAGTCTTGGAAGTGACAAGTCCTTAAAGCAGCTACATTCTAAATCGAAGTACATACATTCTGCATTGAGATCAAAATAAACAACTGCAGTGGCTGTGAAAGTCTTAGTAATTTTGAAAACTTTGGTAGTAGATATGATTATCAATGCTATTTTTCAGCGCTTTGCATATTCCTTCATCTGCTTGATAATATGTGCCACTGTTAGCCAGCTAATAAGTCTACATATTTAAATAAATTGAACTGAGGGTCAAGACTGACCTCTTACTGAACTTCATAGAAGTAGTCACAAACTTCAAACCGTGCACTGACAGAATCTCACACCTAACACAAATGCCTATGTAAAAGTGAGCAATGATTCCATTTGCATTCAAAACATGAGAGTAATCAACAATTTTCATCACTTGTACAGAAATTTGTTAGTGTAGTTAAAGACTAATTAGATCTTCTAATTCTGACAAGTTTGTTTACTTATTTTCCATTTATACATACTACTCAGGTGAGATACTACTACTACAAGGTTTTTACAATATTTATGAGTTTGTTGGTGGTAAAGTTCTTCGTTTGGGAAAAATTCAACAGAAGCAGATGAACAATGCTCGCTTTATGATCTGGAGAAAAATGTGCTATCGCCTTAAAATAAAATTTCCTCTATTTTTTTTAATGTTGTATGATTATGATCAATCAATTAGAAACATGACATATAATAATAACATCTCTAAAAATTAGACCAGAAGCTTGAAATTATTAAGTACTATAGTTGTTGGACAGTAAGTAATAGTATCGCTTGAAAATCAAATTTTGTAATCTGTTTCCTCTGATTCAATAATGATTTTTTTTGTAATCTATGATTAAGATCAGTCTTAGAAACAGGACAGATGTGAGTATCCTTGAAATTAGACATATAATAATAACATCTTTAAAAACAGAATAGAAATTTGAAATCATCAAGTGCTATAGTTTTTTGACAAGTAATGGTGTCTGTTGTTTTGACAAGTCTTGGAAGTGACAAGTCCTTAAAGCAGCTACATTCTAAATCGAAGTACATACATTCTGCATTGAGATCAAAATAAACAACTGCAGTGGCTGTGAAAGTCTTAGTAATTTTGAAAACTTTGGTAGTAGACATGATTATCAATGCTATTTTTCAGCGCTTTGCATATTCCTTCATCTGCTTGATAATATGTGCCACTGTTAGCCAGCTAATAGGTCTACATATTTAGATACATTGAACTGAGGGTCAAGACTGAACTCTTACTGAACTTCATAGAAGTGACTGACTACTTACGTTTGCAATAGAAACACATAAACTGTAAACACTTCACAACACTTTCACTATTTGTAGCTGCGATTGCTTGTTCTAAGCTTCTAATTAATCCTTATTAACGGGAGCCTCATTATTAAGATTTCGATAATGTTTACATTCATACATTGTAGGTTAGAAATCGGAGGTGATGCAATCAGACATACGCTTTATATCAATCGGTTGGAAAAGCGGAGCTTTATGCCATATTGTAAAATTATAACATGAATAGGGGCTTACAATCATATTTTTATCGTATTTATAAACCGATGATGATTTCAATAAATTGATGAACGTCAAAGAATAATTGCAGCCTTTGGCGGTAGACATCGCAATCTGTAAACATAAAAAACTACTAGATTCATCCGATTTTAATGGCTCTAGTCCGGTCCGTTTAGACAATGGAATATAGAAATTTTGAATCTTTTCGAAAATGTTGATTTTCACGCGCAAAAAAGGACAATTCTATTTGGCGTGATCCAATATTGGATGAAGCGATAGTCATGAAGCCGAAAATGGCACGTTTTTGACGTTCCGCTCGCACTCACTCGCTTTCGTAATACGATCGTATCTACGATACCCCGCCTAACAGGAATCCGGGGATCTGGAGGGGAAATTCAAAATTGAAACGTCAAACTAAAAATATCTGCATATCTTTAAATTTTGTAATCTGCCGAGTTTAAAAAATGCGATCGGGTAACGTGTCGTATGTCGGTTTAATCAGGAGACTTTGGCCTTTCGTTTTGCGAAAAAAAATCGTAGCCACGTCGCTCCGTAACGCAGGTCCGTATCGACGAAGACAAAGTACGCCGAAAAACGGTTGTCATCGGTACTTTTGAGGCGCTCAAAGTTTACTTTTTCGAAATTTGACGGTAATTCTGACGGTCAGAATCGTTTCGTCAGCTCATTATCGTTATTTTTCGATAGCTGTATAATTTTTACTCGCTCACGTACGGTAGTAATAAGCGAGGACAGAGCCGGATGACAAGGTGACTTTTTCACGCGTCGAAAAGTAGCGTATTGTCGAGGAATTTTTAAAAAATCGAAACTTTTCAACGTAAACGAATGGAGAAACGGATAAGATTGCGATCCCGTATTCGAAGTACGGGCTTTCTTATGCGACAGTCGCCAGGTCCGTATCTTCGTTATCTTCGGAGGAGATAGACCGTGGACGGCGATAAGCGCGTTTCATAAGCAAAAAAGTCATTCTTGACGACGTTCGAGGTTCGTTTATTCGAAACGGGTGCCGTAAACGGAAAAAAGTCTCTCCGCGTAATTCGTAGCGCTAGTCGAGATGTACGAAACGCGGCGTGCGAAATTTCTTTTCTCTTCGGCGTAAAGGAGATATCGAAGTTTTTACCGCGACTTGCCGTTTTTCTCGCGTTTTCTTTAACATTTTCTTAAAAAAAAACTAAGACGCGGACCGCGATCGGTTCCGCCCTAAAGTGTGCGCCCGTCGTTTAGCTATCGAACGAGACCGATCTCGAGTCGATATTTCGATAAACGGCGAAACGAGTGTGAAATAACGCCGCGTACCGTCCGAAAAACGGTCGATTTTTCGACTTTACCGGCCGTTTTCGATCCGATCCGTTCCTCTCGCCGCGACGGCTCTCGCCCGCCCGTAAAGCGCCGAGTTTCTAGTTTCCGAAACGGTACCTCCTTCCTTCCGAACGTTTCGCGAACCGGGAAAAAACCGAAAAAACCGCGTCGACGTCGCCCGCCCAAAATTTCTAACGTCACGTGACCTCTTCCTTAAAACAATCGATCACCGCTTAATATAGTCGACTAGCGCAGTTTTTAGCATGCCAACGCTATGCTAAATATTGTCCGTTGATGTCTTTATTTAAAACCACCCGTAGCGCAGTTGCTGGTATGCTAATGCAATGCTAGCGATATATACTTTATCCCTATCTCTAATCGTTTTTTATCCTTTGGCATCTTTGATCTGTTATCTCGTATCTGGTATCTGGTGTCTGGTGTCTGGTATCTGGCCTCTGGTATCTGGTGTCTGGTATTTGGTATCTGTTATCGCTTTATCTGGTATCTGGTATCTGTTGTCTGGTATCTGGTGTCTGGTGTCTAGTACCTGGTGTCTGGTATCTGGTATCTGGTATCTGGTATCTGGTGTCCGGTATCTGGTGTCTGGCATCTGGTATCTGATGTCTGGTATCTGGTATCTGATGTCTGGTGTCTGGTGTCTGGTATCTGGTATCTGGTGTCTGCTATCTGGTGTCTGGTATCTGGTGTCTGGTATCTGGTTATCAGTTTTCATTTTTCATTTTTAATTATTCTATTTTAATTTTTAATTTTTAGATTTTTCGATTTTTCGATTTTTCGATTTTTCGATTTTTCGATTTTTCGATTTTTCGATTTTTCGATTTTTCGATTTTTCGATTTTTCGATTTTTCGATTTTTCGATTTTTCGATTTTTCGATTTTTCGATTTTTCGATTTTTCGATTTTTCGATTTTTCGATTTTTCGATTTTTCGATTTTTCGATTTTTAGATTTTTAGATTTTTAGATTTTTAGATTTTTAGATTTTTAGATTTTTAGATTTTTAGATTATTAGATTTTTAGATTTTTAGATTTTTAGATTTTAGATTTTTAGATTTTTTGATTTTTTGATTTTTTGATTTTTTGATTTTTTGACTTTTTGACTTTTTGACTTTTTGATTTTTTGATTTTTTGATTTTTTGATTTTTTGATTTTTTGATTTTTTGATTTTTTGATTTTTTGATTTTTTGATTTTTTGATTTTTTGATTTTTTGATTTTTTGATTTTTTGATTTTTTGATTTTTTGATTTTTTTGATTTTTTGATTTTTTGATTTTTTGATTTTTTGATTTTTTGATTTTTTGATTTTTTGACTTTTTGACTTTTGATTTTTTGATTTTTCGATTTTTTATTTTTACCTTATTTAAATCTGCTGACGATTTCCGTTTTCCGTTTTTCGTTTTTTGTTCTTCGTTTCTCATATTTTATTTTTCATTTTTCATTCTTCATATTTCATTTTTCATATTTCATTTTGCATTTTTCATTATTCATTCATTTTTCATTTTTCAACGTCGGATGTGTCACCATCAATAGCACACAATGGCCTTATAAAATCTTCGATATAGCATTAATGCCCTCTATAAAATTGTATGATAAACTCAGATTTATGTGAGGAGCCGGCAACGTCGCATGTGTCACCATAAATAACACACAATGGCATTATAAAATCTTCGATATAGCATTAACGCCCTCTATAAAATTGTATGACAAACTCCGATTTATGTGAGGATCCGGCAACGTCGCATGTCTAGCTACCGCACTTACAAAAAATGGCGCTTGACACTTGACATATCTCAACCGTGTTCGCCTAAGGATAGCACCTTCTATCTTCAGTGTAAATGTTTTATGATTTGACAGGACTGAAAATTATTCTTACCTTATTTAAATCTGCTGACGATTAATAAGGATACCTCACGATCTTCTTAAAAGATGAAATACGTTATCACGATAGATATACACTGAGGCACTTCGTCTGAACCGAAAAAATGTAAACACTCGGCACCGGGTGTCACTAGACAATACTATACACTACTGTACACTGCTATAAGTACAAAGTCTTGCTATGTTGTGGATTTCTGCTCTCTTCAGGAATTGATCTTTGGCATTAATAACGTCTTTCAATGATATTTATCGTATTTAAGCTGATGAACTGCTAAACGTGAAAGAATAATTGCACAATCTGTCAGTAACAGTTTGGTAGAAGATATGATCATCAATGTTATTTTGCAGCGCTTTGCATGTTCCTTCCAAGGGATAGATCCTACTATCTAATAGCAACTTTTCAAAATAATGTAGCACTGTTAGCCAGCTAATAGGTCTGCATATTTAGATAAATTGAACTGAGGGTCAAGACTGAACTCTTACTGAACTTCATAGAAGTAATCACAAACTTCAAACCGTGCACTGACATAATCTCACACCTAACACAAATGCCTATGTAAAAGTGAGCTATGATTCCATTTGCATTCAAAACATGAAAGTAATCAACAATTTTCATCACTTGTACAGAAATTTGAATGATTACTCTTAAGTGTAATTAAAGACTGTGCTCTACTGTTAAACCTGATTAGATCTTCTAATTCTGACAAGTTTGTTTTCTTATTTTCCATTTATAGATACTACTTAGGTGAGATACTACTACTACAAGGTTTTTATAATATTTATGAGTTTGTTGGTGGTAAAGTTCTTCGTTTGGGAAAAATTCAACAGAAGCAGATGAACAATGCTCGCTTTATGATCTGGAGAAAAATGTGCTATCGCTTTAAAATAAAATTTCCTCTATTTTTTTAATTTTGTATGATTATGATCAATCAATTAGAAACATGACATATAATAATAACATCTCTAAAAATTAGACCAGAAGCTTGAAATTATTAAGTACTATAGTTGTTGGACAGTAAGTAATAGTATCGCTTGAAAATCAAATTTTGTAATCTGTTTCCTCTGATTCAATAATGAATTTTTCTGTAATCTATGATTAAGATCAGTCTTAGAAACAGGACAGATGTGAGTATCCTTGAAATTAGACATATAATAACAACATCTTTAAAAACAGAATAGAAATTTGAAATCATCAAGTGCTATAGTTTTTTGACAAGTAATGGTGTCTGTTGTTTTGACAAGTCTTGGAAGTGACAAGTCCTTAAAGCAGCTACATTCTAAATCGAAGTACATACATTCTGCATTGTGATCAAAATAAACAACTGCAGTGGCTGTGAAAGTCTTAGTAATTTTGAAAACTTTGGTAGTAGATATGATTATCAATGCTATTTTTCAGCGCTTTGCATATTCCTTCATCTGCTTGATAATATGTGCCACTGTTAGCCAGCTAATAGGTCTACATATTTAGATACATTGAACTGAGGGTCAAGACTGAACTCTTACTGAACTTCATAGAAGTGACTGACTACTTACGTTTGCAATAGAAACACATAAACTGTAAACACTTCACACAACACTTTCACTATATATAGCTGCGATTGCTTGTTCTAAGCTTCTAATTAATCCTTATTAACGGGAGCCTCATTATTAAGATTTCGATAATGTTTACATTCATACATTGTAGGTTAGAATGATGCAATGTGATGCAATCAGACATACGCTTTATATCAATCGGTTGGAAAAGCGGAGCTTTGTGCCATATTGTAAAATTATAACATGAATAGGGGCTTACAATCATATTTTTATCGTATTTATAAACCGATGATGATTTCAATAAACTGATGAACGTCAAAGCATAATTGCAGCCTCTGGAGGTAAACATCGCAATCTGTCAAAATAAAAAACTACTAGATTCCTAGGATTTTAATGGCTCTAGTCCGGTCCGTTTAGACAATGGAATATAGAAATTTTGAATCTTTTCGAAAATGTTGATTTTCACGCGTAAAAAAGGACAATGGTATTCGGCGTGATCCTATATTCGATGAAGCGACCGACATAAAGCCGAAAATAGCACGTTTTTGACGTTCCGCTTGCACTCGCTCGCTTTCGTAATACGATCATACCTACATTACCCCGCCTAACAGGAATCCGGGGATCTGGAGGGGAAATTCAAAATTGAAACTTCAAACTAAAAATGTGTGCATATCTTTGAATTTTGTAATCTGCCGAGTTTAAAAAATGCGATCGAGTAACGTGTAGTATGTCGGTTTAATCAGGAGACTTTGGTCTTTCGTTTTGCGAAAAAAAATCGTAGCTACGTCGCTCCGTAACGCAGGTGCGTATCGACGAAGACAAAGTACGCCGAAAAACGGTTGTCATCGGTACTTTTGAGACGCTCAAAATTTACTTTTTCGAAATTTGACGGTAATTCTAACGGTCAGAATCGTTTCGTCAGCTCATTATCGTTATTTTTCGATAGCTGTATAATTTTTACTCGCTCACGTACGATAGTAATAAGCGAGGATAGAGCCGGATGACAAAGTGACTTTTTCACGCTTCGAAATGTAGCGTATTGTCGAGGAATTTTTAAAAAATCGAAACTTTTCAACCTAAACGAATGGAGAAACGGATAAGATTGCGATCCCGTATTCGAAGTACGGGCTTTCTTATGCGACAGTCGCCAGGTCCGTATCTTCGTTATCTTCGGAGGAGATAGACCGTGGACGGCGATAAGCGCGTTTCATAAGCAAAAAAGTCATTCTTGACGACGTTCGAGGTTCGTTTATTCGAAACGGGTGCCGTAAACGGAAAAAAGTCTCTCCGCGTAATTCGTAGCGCTAGTCGAGATGTACGAAACGCGGCGTGCGAAATTTCTTTTCTCTTCGGCGTAAAGGAGATATCGAAGTTTTTACCGCGACTTGCCGTTTTTCTCGCGTTTTCTTTAACATTTTCTTAAAAAAAAACTAAGACGCGGACCGCGATCAGTTCCACCCTAAAGTGTGCGCCCGTCGTTTAGCTATCGAACGAGACCGATCTCGAGTCGATATTTCGATAAACGGCGACGCGGCAGATAAAAAAGTCTCCGTACCGTCCGAAAAACGGTCGATTTTTCGACTTTACCGGCCGTTTTCGATCCGATCCGTTCCTCTCACCGCGACGGCTCTCGCCCGCCCGTAAAGCGCCGAGTTTCTACTTTCCGAAACGGTACCTCTTTCCCTCCGGACGTACCGCGAACCTCCTAAAAAACCGCGAAAACCGCGTCGACGTCGCACGGCCTGACTCTAACGTCACGTGACCTTCCAAGGAAAAACAATCGATCACCGCTTAATATAGTCGACAACACGTCTTATTCTTCGTCCGAAGTTATTGTTAATTCCAATAGCTAATTTCCAACCCCTCATTCATCTTGCTGGTACGCTAATGGTGCTAATCTGTCCCACCCCAAGATTTGTAAGTAGGACGCTACAAAAATATTTAATTACAGAGAGACTGCTGGGGCTCATTTCCAGCATGGTGGAATTAGTAGTCTCCATGACGCCGGGTGCGTATCAGATATACAAAAAGTTCACCGATAAGCGTAACGTGAGTTATAGCTGTCACTCGACACGATGTGCTGATGAAATGTTTGCCACATCACAGAAGCTACGTGTTTCTAGTGAAAAAATCATTTGGTAGTAATAGAACATACCTGTTTTTTGTAACGGTATCATTATGCTGTTGTATATTTCTCCAATATGCTGAATCTAACTGAGCTCTGATGTTAACAGTCCCCAATAAAGCCAATTCCATCGAATTATGAAGATGTGCGTAGAGTTTTCATGCTTCTTAGTTTATTCACTAAATCCATAACACCTACCCCCGTCCTAGCTTTGTCACCGCCGAAAAGTATGCAAGGAAAGCAGAAAAGGGCATTCTTTCTGTTGCACCCACAAATCCAGTCATTTCTGGTGTAAATCTCCCTGCTGAAATGCCGCGTATAGCCCTTGCTCCGACTAACGCCCTGTGTTTCTATAAATATGTCCGGCAGCGGTCGACCTAACACCTTCAGCTCAATTTTTTCTTCAAATGTGTATTTCCAGAATCGTTTCACGCTGATAAGTCTGTAAACTACATCCATTGTCTTGCACAACCCTTCTACACAGCCACAGTCAGTCAGTGAGTCATTAGTCACTCAACCTAAGACCCAAAATACCCAAATAAAAAAATTTTTGCATTCGAATTTTAAACCACGTCACGCGACAAGGCCAATATGCCAATACCGCCGAGGACCGAGCACCGACCGACCAATCAGATATCGTACTTCGCATTAGATCTGTACGGATCTGTATAACTGGCAGCACATGCTTATGCGTAGATCGCGTATTTGATTTGTAGAGAGAGACAAAAGCAAACGCGTGCGGCTTGTGTCGAAGTACTGGACAGACCCTTTTCAA
This sequence comes from Acanthoscelides obtectus, assembly GCA_963669975.1. Taxonomy (NCBI): domain Eukaryota; kingdom Metazoa; phylum Arthropoda; class Insecta; order Coleoptera; family Chrysomelidae; genus Acanthoscelides; species Acanthoscelides obtectus. Next base: position 89,432,386 of record CAVLJG010000004.1, read on the forward strand.
GTAGTCCATGAATAATGTTACGCTGCGGTCGCGACGAAAATGACAAGTACACAATTGGTCGATTATAATGCTTTCTCAGAACAAAACAGACTCGATGCTGTGTCTTGCGGGGGCAGCGTGGCCGGTATTGTTTCTATTTGTGTGACAACATGGAAAATAAATAATGATCAAATTACTACTGTTTTTTTCTGTTAAGACAGAAGTTTTAGCAGTTCTGCAGCTCTGCTGAACTTAAGGGCCAGCCACCCTTGGATAGTATACATTAGTAGTACATTGTCTACATGCATATCCAGATATTGACAAATAATGGTGTACGCCTAGACAATGCCGGTAACGCATCTTAGGGCCCGATTTCACTATTCAGATCAACTGACGTGTCAGTCTGGTTCGCGGATCAGAGTAATCAGAAGGCATTTTTTAAGTAAGGTATCGGATTAATATAGATATAGTCTTTTTCTTCTAAAACATTTCTCAAACTAGCACAAGATTTGTGTAAGAATGGTCTCTAACTATCGTACTACATCAATAAATTATTTACAACTCACCTGTTACAGCGAAAAAGTCCATTTTTGTTTTAACTGGGGATCAAATTTGATCCTCGGATCAAAATGACCAACCAGAAGGCATTTAAAGTAGTTTGTATAATGGGTATAGATCATTTCTCCTAAAATATCTCATAAACTAATGAAAGCCTTCATAAACCACCTAATTTACGGCTAATTTCAACAACTCCTTAATTGATCTCTATTACAGACATATTCTTCTGTGTCTAGGTTTGTTGCAGGTCCGTGAAGAAAGATCGTTGATTTTTGTCATTGCATTACAAAATTCTACTTAATAAATCCTTTAACGACCTGATTAAAGGAATTCTTAGCATTAACGTTGACTCCTGTACCGTACTTTCCAACTATTCACACGTGTTTAGAGCTAATTTGCCTGTCGCATTTGAAGTAATATGTGTTCAGTAGTTTGAAGCAGACTTACTCGTAAAGCAAACACTGTCAATGGCAAAGGACTGTTGCAGTACTGCCAGATCTACCACTATTGCGGCTTCTCACTGGTGGCAAGCTAATGGTAAATACAAGGTTAAGTTGAAAAACGCTAATCTTAGCGACCACTTCGCCTTTTTTGTACTTTTTACTTAGGTACAAATAAAGCCCATTATTATTATTATTATTAAATAATCAGCAAATCAAAGGAACTTACCTGTGAACTTCGATGGTAATTATATAAGGCGTCTATTCCTAAGATTTTCCTGGGTAACGCCGTCAAAATATTCAGAACATCTTCGAACAGCTCAATGTAACTATTTTATTGGATTTCAGTTTACCAGTGCACTTATAAGCTTATCTAGATTACGAGTAGCCAAGGATTTAATTGTTTTGGCGGTCTTGTTAGGTCTCAACATCCCCACTGCGATGCGTCCGCTTGGGCTCTGACATTTGTCGTCCTCAAGCTGACAAAAATCCACACTTGATTCAATCCAGTGTTCATTCTCTGATTGTCATCTTCTTCGCTCGACAGAGATAGGACGACGGGAATCATGATGATTTCTATGTCTAAAGGAGCTCCTAGACCTCTCACGGGAGTGCGATAAGGAGTTGGGACGTTTTATTTGTTGTATATGTTTGCAAGATAGTCCAAGAGAATCGTCTCTCTTTCTCTTCCCTAACCTTAATTCTAATGTCGCATTCACATACTGGGCCAACATAAACGAACACCAATGTGTGAACGCTAAAGCAATATGAATTGGCTGTGGTAATTTAGGTATTGGCTCCAATATCTGAAAGTGACATGGAACAGGTTAGAAAAAATGCAACTATTACCTACTCTTGCGGTACATTATCGTCTACCCTTTATGACATGATTCTTAGTGTTCGGCACGGCTATTATGTATAAACCTAGAAAACTAAGAAAAGAAACAATAAAATCTCATCTTGTAGACAAGGTAGTTTTTAGGGTGCAAATAGTTCATTCCACGCTTGCTCTCTATGATCGCTGTTAGCGTCCATCTATGTAGGAACGAGTCAACTGCACGCATTGCTGGTTACAGAAAGCAAGTATATGTTTTACGAAGCTGAGGAGTCTGTAGTGTTTATCTCTGAGATGAGAAAGAAATAAAATTGGTTGCACAGCAAGGTCGCGTCTGGATCAATATGTGTATTGGTCTGAGTTATGTGTATATCATCAGTAATATTTTCTGTGTGAGAAAATTAAAAAAGAATGGGTTACGTTTTTTCGTCTAAACAAATTCAAACATCTCGGATTTGTGAGTAATTCGCAACAGATGATTGGCACATTCTATTTGTTTTAAAATGTGTATAGTAATGTATGTTTTTCGAGTATCGTAGCGCAATTGTTCAATTACTCACAAATACGAAATGTTTGAATTTGTGTAGAAGAAAAACACGTAACTTTTCTTTTTCGCATAAAAATAGCATTTATCTATTGGAATGGTTTGTGATTCATATCGGCGAGGTAAACACGTGTATTTTGCTATTAAATGCTCTTTGAACGACCCTGTATATGGCTCGGTAAATTAGCAGTGATGTCCGAAAAACAGGAGCTTTGGGATAAGCGATTAGAAACTCTCAAAAAACTACTTGACCAATATAACTTTGTCGTTATTTAGAAGTATGAATTCTATGGATTTAAATAATTTCAAGTAGCTGCGTGTAATTATCGTCACATTACCAACAAGTGCCAAAACCTGCGTTTCCCTCGTTTTTCGGCCATAACATTTTTGCTATTAGTAGGATCTTTTTACGTGGGGTATCATTTTGTAGGTCTCATAAATACCTAAGAACCTTACGTCCAGAATTTTTTCGTTTGTTCCGAAACTTTCGATTGAATCCCCAAACAAGCACAATTTCTCATCCTTTATTGTCAACTAAAACGTTTTCACACAAAAATTGATGTACCCATTCTATGCGTATATCTTTTAAGTACCCCCCTGAACAACTTAGAGCAAAAAACCAGTACCAAAACCTGCGTTTCCCTCGTTTTTCGGCCATAACATTTCTGCTATTAGTCAGATCTTTTTACGTGGGGTATCATTTTGTAGGTCTCATAAATACCTAAAAACCTTACGTCCAGAATTTTTTCGTTTCTTCCCAACACTTTCGATTGCATCCCCAAAGAAACGCAATGTCTCATCCTTTATTGTCAACTAAAACGTTTTCCCACAAAAATTGATGTACCCATTCTATGCGTCCATCTTTTAAATTCCCCCCGAACAACTTGGACCAAAAAAACCAGACTCTACAATTATTTAGGGGAAATTTGCTAATATGATTAGACTGATTATAGTATTATCAAACAAGCAGTGTTGTTTCATATCATATTAGTTGGTTCTGAAAACAAGACACTTCATTCAACAACTTGATATGGCAACACCGGACAGCTGATGAGAAGCTTTCCTGATCTCAAATATATTAAAGACACTGATGTGCTTGTTCCCAAAACAAATATGCACACGCTGCAAGCGAACAGAAATACTCTGATCATAAATACGATTCTTGCCAATATTCATTTTTATACGGATATCGTCCAGAGCCAGACGGTCTGCCTGCCAAACATATGGGGAAACAGAGGCCCGTGCAACACGTTTTTATTATAATGCTCACAAAGCTAATTTTGACAGTTTGTAACTAACCAACAATTTATTTGTTGCCAAGGATTATGCAACATTTTACGGAATTAAGCCATTCCATAAAAGATGTGCTAATAACCGAAAAAATATCGGTAAAAACCTTTGTGTGTCTAGCATCAACAAAAAGCTTATAGAAAAGTGAATCCAAACTTGCACAAATACAGGGTGAGGCATTTTAAATTTTTGAGAAAAACTACAATTCGCGTTTTTGACCAGCAAAATTAAAATTCGAAAAAGTAACAAATTAAATGAAAGCCGAGGTGTGTAAGTTTTTTTTGATACAAAATTCAGCACTCCAAATTTCAAAAGGGTGGACCGAGGGGTTGCCGAGGTGGGCGGTTTTGCCAGACAAAACACCTTACACCTCAGTAGCTCATTACCAAAGCCCCAGAGTATTTCAAATCAGTTTTCTTCTTTTGAATTGGTATATCCAAATATGCAATAAAATTTGAGGCATTCCAATTGAAAAATCACAAATTTGGTATGTAGGTCGAAATTGGGGCACCCTCTATAATGACCAATATTTTAGAAATGTGCACTCAAATGTCATGCATAACATCCCATAAATATTTTACCAAAATGTATTTTTTGAGTAATATTCCGACTATGCCAAGGACGAAAAACCTTTGTATGTATGGTTGTAAATTGTTTGGTGTCAGTGAAAGATCTTCTCTTATTAAGGAGCTACTGATCCCGATAATATTTTGCACGTTTTAGACATAACATAACAAATATGTTTATATAGTTTGATATGTAGAGGTTGAAGATTCAACGTACCTACTCACGATTAGATTCCGCCTTTTGAAACGACATGACTAATCACCTTGCTTTGAAACATCTAACGAAACATAGAGTCAGTCTACTTGACGCTATCTTTTCCCAAAATTATCTCTCTCAAGTAAGTAGTGAAGACGCTTTTATTTTCGATATCGGTTCAGTAGTAGCTATCGTATTTGCTATTTTATCAGGAATCCATAGTTCGAGCTCTGATCAATTCCGTTCTGATTGGTCTACCTCAAAATTTGATCCGGGGTTCAAATGTTGAACCCCGATAAAATGAAATGATGGATTTGTGTAGCTGAACCAGGAGATTTATAATGGATTTCTTGATTTGGCATGAGCGCTAGAGGACCTCCTTTTATCAAGTAAAGGAAACAGGCTGGACTCACTTGTTCCATTACTTCAAAGACGCCTTCTGGTTATTTAATTTTGATCCGGGGATCGTTAAAGTTATTATTCCTTATACAAGAAAGCCTGCTTCGAAACACGCAGCGTGCAAATCATATCTGAAAATACATCTGCATCATTGTAACATTGAGTTGTGCAGCAAAAGTTCATCTATTCTCATCTGACTTCCCCTATCTCCCTAACGATTGTATCTTCAACAGTTGCATCGTTTTCCGCTAAATCACGGTCAAATGATCACTGTTACTTGCAAAACTTTTGTTTGCTCTGACGCAACTCCTCATGGCATACGCCAGTGTAATCGGATATTTCCGAAATTAAAATTTATAGTTGATGGGTCGCGCCATCCCATCCGCTTGATTCGTTCACGTTACAAGGCAGTTTTTCTCCCCCGTCAATACAGCTTTGTTAACTGGCATGATAATTTCTATATTTAATTGCGTAATTCTGTTGCTTGGGTGAATAAAGCTAAATAATCAGTCGGCTCTGATTTAATATAGTAATTGCCGTCAATTTAAAGATCTCCTGGAAGAAAATTGGCGCGAAAATCGAAAATGAAAAAAATACACGTTGACAAGTTTGATTAAATTAGCCAGCACCTACGGAAGACAAGGTTTTATGAGGATTATAAATCAAATGCATGTAGAATATTAAATTACAACCGAGAGTGGAGTCAGTACACAGATAAAACCATATACTAAGTGACATATAAATTCGAACACCCAGTTTAAATGGTTTTATTCTAATAAAAGTTCGTGAATGTATTTATCTTACTGTAAATAACAAGTGAAAAAATTTTCAGCCTTATCAGTTGGATATTCCGGTTTTTATACTGCTTTTTTTTAATTCACTAACGCTCTAAAAATGAATATTTCAGCCGCAGTAAAGAATCAACGTTGGCGGATTTTGGTTCTTGACATCCTTTACGATCGGTTACGATGCCTAGAGTACGGAGACCTGTACGATTTCGTCAACTTAGTGAATTTGATAGGGGCCGTATAGTGGGACTTCGGGAAGCTCGACTTTCTTTTCGGGCAATTGCAGTTAGAGTGCAAAGAAGTGTAGACACTGTGGTTAGGTGTTGTCAGGCATGGCTTCGAGAAGGCCGTACGCAAAGAGCAAGGGACACTGGACGCCGCCGTAGAACAACAGACCGTGAAGATCGCCGCCTAAGATTATTGGCCTTAAGGGACCGCTTCTCCACTACCAGGTCCATTGAAAATGAATGGTTTGCAGAACACGGAAGACCTATTGGCATGCGAAGTGTTTACCGACGAATGAGAAGTATTGGCTTGTTTTCATACCGGCCACACTGGGTCATCCCTTTAACTCGAGAACACCGACGTAATCGCCTTGAGTGGTGCAGACAACGGTCACTCTGGGATCAGGAATGGAACAGTATTGTCTTTAGTGACGAGTCTCGATTTTGTTTAGGCATGCACGATGGTCGTGCCAGGGTTAGAAGGCGACGTGGTGAAAGGAGGAATCCACAGTTTTTTGTTGAAAGACATGTTCATCACACTGTTGGAGTTATGGTTTGGGGTGCTATAGCTTATGGTTCCAGGTCACCATTAATCTTCATCAGAGGTAACATGAACGCGCAGCATTATATCCACGAAGTTCTAGAACCCCATCTTTTACCCTATCTTGACACCCTGGCAGATCCAACTTTCCAACAAGATAATGCCCGACCACATGTTGCAAGAGTCACAATAGACTTCTTTCAACATAATGATGTCACATTGTTTCCATGGCCACCAAGATCTCCCGACTTATCCCCAATTGAGCACGTGGTTGCCTGGAATGAGATACCACAGGAGGACATTGACCACCTGATCAGAAAGAAGCATGCCTAGGCGCGTTGGAGAATGCGTA